>VMDO01007233.1:17799-86762 GCA_007922755.1 Pedetes capensis | reverse complement strand
ATGTAATCCCAACAACTGGGGTGCAAAGGCAAGAGGATCGCAGGCTCAAGGCCAGAGGCCTTGTAACTTAGTGTAACTTAGTGAGACCCTGTCTCAAGATTAAAATAATAATAAAATATGGGCTAGGGGTGCAGCCCAGTGGTAGAGCATTTGCCAAGTATGTTCAAGGCCCAGGGTTCAACTTCCAAGTACTGCCCCACCCTGAAAAAAACAGCTCTTTAACTGGATAGTTTTGCTTTGCTTTTCAAATTTGTAAATCAAAGAAACAGAAGAAGACAAAGGTACAAGGCTGAAATAATAAAGTCAGAAAAAGTCAAAAGCAAATGAAAAACCCAGGTCAGTTTATACAATTGAATACTACATCTAGCAAGCAAATTAACTTATCACTTCCTAAAACTGCAATCACTCAGTACTAGCTGTAAGTACACAGCCCAATGGCTGAAGGATAATAAATACTGTCATGGTTTGAATATAAAGTGTCCCCCAAAGGTTTAACGTTCAGTCCCCAGCTGGTAGGACTGTTTGTGGAGGTCATGGAACTCTGGAAGGAGGATCTTAGCTTTGCAGAACTGATGTCACTGGGGGTGGGCCTTTGGAGATTTTTACCCTGGATCTGAGGTTTGGGTTGCTTTCTCTGCTTCCTGCTCATGGAGGATGTAAGGTCATCAGCCATGGGCCCTCCCTCTTGTGACTGCATGCCTGCCCCACCACCATTATGGACTGATCTTCTAACTGTGAACTTCCAACAAACTTTTTCTCCATAAGCTTGTTCAGATTTGTTCTTCTGCTACAGTAACAGCAGCTAATGGAGAAAGAAAATTAGTACCAGAGAGTAGGGGTCACTACTGTGCAGAAACCTAACCCTAACCATGTGGTTCCGAGGCCTTTGGAACTTTTTTGCAGGAGTGGAAGAGTTTGGAGATGTGGTGATGTAAGACTCAGCTTCCCGGAGGGAAGCCGTGTCTATCCAAAGTGTTCCCAATGAGAGACGGAGACCTGAGCCGCTGCAAGCGCAAAGGATTTTATTGTCCCACACGTCGGGGTCTACTCAGCTCCACCGAACAGAGAGCGAGAGAGACCCCGAAATGCAGAAGCGAGGGCTTTTTATACCCTTACAGAAGCAAAATGGCAGGTTAGCTGACTGGTACAACTTTGATTGGTCACATTGGTTGACTTTTAAACTGATTGGTTAAATCAAATAGCAAGGCGCGCGCAAGAAGGGGGAAGGTTTCGGCATTCTGAGACGTTGGTGTCAGCAGATGTGGACTGACAGTAACAGGAAGCAGCAGCTTAAGATAGCTCGGGACCTCCCAAGTTGGGAGGGGTGGGGTCTCTCTGAGGCAGTGGAAAAATTTTCTTAGCCTGATCTATAAAATGGCTTTTCTATGGCTAAGCTGGGTCCTTCAGTAAGAGAAGCCCTGGAGGGCTTGAGGGGCAGTTCTGGCAAGAGTAAGGAAGAGCCACTGCTACTGACAGAAATGCAGATGGAGCTCACAGGATTTCAGAGGAAAATGAGGATACTATTGGATATTGGACTAGAGGCAATCCATGTTATTCTAGCAAATAGATTGTCTGGATTTTGTTTATGCCCTAAAGACTTGAATAAGACTGAATTTAAAAGTCATGGACTAATTAACTTGGTGGAGTAAATATCAAAAAGGCCTACTGTTTAGGCTGTATGTTGGTTTTGTTTGCTGCGTTTAGTCAGATTTATGAGGAAAATATGGAGCAAAAGACACAGAAAAAAGATCTGAAAAATGTCCTATTTAAAGAGGCAAAAAGCTGCAGTAATGCAAAGTCACTGTAAACAGGGCTGGTTAGGGCAAGGAGATAAGGTAAAGAAAAGCTGGCACTTTGCACCAGAACAATAAAAATCACCTGGGGGCATAGAGAGAGCCCAAGCCAGACCCTTCCCATCTAAGGTGGCAGGTCATGAAAGAAAAATCACATCTGAAAGGAGAATGTCTAAAAGGCAAATGCCTCCAGGATGCCCTGCTGAAAGGGGACTCCACCAGGGAAAAGATTTCTTAGTGTGGGCACACTGAGGCAGCTGCTATAGCCAAGGTCCAAAAGAGCCAGCTACCTCTCCAGCTAGTAGTAACCTTGGCAACATCCATGAGGTGCTGGTTTTACAGCCATGAAGAATGCAAGAGGTTAGGGGGTTATGGAGGCTGCCACCAAGGTTTCAGAAGATAGCCTGTGAGGCCAGGGAAAGTGTAACAGGGTCAGATGCCCTATGGAGACCCCCTAAAAGGCTGATGTGTGAAGCTTTGTGGGTAGAGCTTAAACAGCAATGGAGATCCCAATATGTTGCAGATGCCAGCAACACAAAGTATCTGACACGGGCAAAGTATCTGACTGGCAAGAAAAGGAGTCAGCCTATGAGGGCCATGTGTGCTGCAGATGAAAGGACCAGAGGTTCAGAGCCATCCAAGCCTATTTGAGTCCAGATCATGCCAGGTACCAAATGATGTTATGTGTGTCAGATGCCAGACTTGAACAGGTTTTGTTTGTCCAGCAGGATATCAATCTTGCTACCAAGTGATCTTTCCTTTTTGCCGGGAGCCAAGGCCATAAGTAATTTTTTATAAGATACCCTGATAAAAAGGTGCAGGGTGTGGTGAAAATAGCAAATGTTGAGCCACAGGACATCGTGACCTTTGAATTGAAATTACCATCTGAAAGCGGTTGTCAGGGTTACAGGAGGAGCTGAAGACTTCTAAAGAATCACCTGGCTCTTGTGACTTTCTTGCCCCTCCCCTCCCCCTCCATGTGTATTTAAGCTACAGCACAACATTAAAGACTTTGGAGCTTGATCAGACAGCCTGTCTTGCTCTCATTCTTCGTGTCTCTTGTCTCTCTCTCTCTCATTCATTCGACCCTTACTCTAGGTCCCTGTTGAACAGCCCCGAGGGCCGGGGCACATTTTTGTGCCCTCATTCCTTCCTTTTTGAATGGGAATGCCTACTCTGTGCTATTGTATGTTGGAAACATGTAACCTGTTTTCTGTTTTGCAGAAGTCCACAGCTAAGTTTGCCTTTTGAACATGGTTGAGACTGTTAAGACTTAGGACTCTTAAAGTTGGACTGAATGTATTTTGCATTATGAGGTGGCCATGAACCTTTGGGGGCCAGGGACACAGTGTCATGGTTTGAATATAAAGTGTCCCTCCAAAGTCACGTGCTTTAACATTCAGTCCCCAGATGGTGGTGCTATTTGTGGAGGTCATGGAATCTCGATATAGAAGGCAGATCTTAGCTTTGTGGAAGTGATGTTGCTTTCTGAGGCTTTGTACCCTAGACTCGAGGCTCGGGTTGCTTCCTGTTCATGAAGATGTTAAGGTTGTCAGCCACGGGCCCTGCTTCTGGCTGCTGCCATGACTGCCCTGCCACCATTATAAACTAATCTAACGGTAAGCTTCCAATAAACTTTTTCCTCCCTAAGCTTGTTTGGATTGGTTTTTCTGCTAGAGCAATGGCAGCTGAGTAATATAAATACCAACTAATAGCTTATATTCATTCGTCCTGGAATCTCACCTAGAACAAACATACCTACCTTTGTGGACCCTCTTTATTAGACACTTTGTCTAACCATAGTGTTCTTTAACATAATTAAGATTACATACTTAAAAAGTACTGCTTTTTGAATGCTGACTTTTTTACACCAAGGACTTGATCTTTCAAAAGCTTTTGATTTTACTAACATCCCCCCTCATCTATACTGAAAACTCATTAACAAAACACTGCTGATCTGAAGAAAGACTTGATTTCCCTCTGAAAACTGGCTATCGTTTAAGTAACAAAGCCTTTAAGCACAAGGATTTTAAAAGCAGACTTTAAAAGCTTTTTAGTGGGCAGGAGATGTAGCTCAGTGGTAGAATGCTTGTCCAACATGCAGGAATCCATGGGTTGGATTCCCAGAACAACACAATAAACAAACTTTTAAGTCACACAGCATTCCCTATATGAAAGCAAACAGTCAAATCTGAAGGTAATTTTGAGGACTATCAAAACTAATGATAAGGATTACAGTAGAATGGAATAACCAGCTAAAGACTGTGCAGAAAGACCTCATTATGCACTAAAGTTGTGAAATGTGTGAGCCCATAAGAACAAGTCAATGAAGACATTCAGAAGACAAAAAATCAAGAACCAGAATTTGTGAGAAAACAGATTTCACTATGTGACTACCAGACATACAGAGGACCTCTCACAGAGATAAATATGATTTGGAGAGAAGTGATGTTAACATTGCAGTTAATTCAGAGATTCACTGGGCATATCTTTTTAGCTTTATAAAAAGAAGCATAAAATAGGACTATTGTTTTCTTTTCTTTAGCATGTATTAATTAAACAAAATAATGTGTTTCACTATGACATTTTCATATTGTTGTTGTTGTTGGGTGCTGACGAGTCAGGTCTGGCACATAGCAACTCTATGTACAACAGAATGAAACATTACTCAACACAGTGCTATACACACGATCTTTTTATGTTTGAGCCTACTGTTGCAGCAACTGTGTCTCTTCTCATTTTTGAATCAGGCCACATCAGCAAAAGGTGGTCCCACGGCCTTTACTTCATTCTTATCATTAAAGTTGACTCTACTTTGAGGAGGCAACTCTTCCCCAGTTGCCTTCCAGCCTGGGGGGGCTAATTTTTTGGCACTATTATTTGACAGTGCTTCTCTTCTATTCATAGAATTTTTGATGGCTAATAATTTCGGAAGTAGGCTGCTGAGTCCTTCTCCCTAGTCTGTCTTTAGTGGTCTCCTCAACCCCTGGCGCAAGACAGGGTATCACCCACCATGTAGCCCAGACAGGCTTCAAACTCCTGTCAATCCTCATGCCTTAGCCTCCTAATTCCCCACACTATAGGCATGTGCCATTGTGCCAGGCTAGGACTATGTTTTGAAGACTCTTATTTTGCTGTATGAGGCAGAATGACATACACATCCCGGCCAATCTTGGAAAACGTCAACATGTTTTCAAATATGTGAAAATATAAGCACCTGCTACAACAGATACTTTGAATAAGTTGCATCATAAGAGATTTAAGAAGAAAAAGACAATATATCCAAAAACAAAGGCCAATACACATACACACACACATACACACACACTCAAACACACTAATGAGTGGATAAAGGAGAAGAAAACCTGATGAAATGAATGTACTGCTAAAAACAAGCCCCTGGGTTTTAAGCATATATTTTAAACCAACTATCACCACTTAATAGTCACTCCAGTAAATAGCACAGGAAAAAAAATATCAAGATAATCATTTTCACCATTCTAATTTGAAAGAGTAGTTTTTCAAGGAAAGTGTGGGGTAAAATATGGGGAAAGGAAAAATTAATGTGTGGACTATTAACAGAGATTATTCACTCCACAACAGAAATATTTATCAGGTACCTACTCAGTGTCAAGTGCTATTTGTTCTAGACACTATGAATATAATAATGAACAACAAAGCAAGATTGCTCTCATTGAATTTTAAAATGTACGGGGAGAAGAGACAGTAACAACAAAAGCAAATAACTGAGCAAGAGAATTTCAGACAACTATCAATTCTATGTGAAGAAGATTAAAATAGAATGACTGGGAGCCTGGGAAATTACTAGGCTGTGGTAGGGGAAATTTAGACTTTTATTTTGGCATAACCATGTAATAAGGAAATTAACTCAAAAATTATCAGAGATGGTAAATTCAACAAAGTTGTAGATCGATAATAAATCTACCAAGAATCTATTGCATTCCTTGATTTTTTTTCAAAAAAGAGAGACTACATATTGAACACCATTATAACTCATTACTTACATAAGTATTAAATTTTACTTAGGATATGAGAGTCTCCCTGAAGTCAGAAATTCTAAAAGAAACAAAAAGGATAATAAGATCCAACAGTAAGAAACTGTATTTTATAACTTAAATGCCAATTTAGGTATCTGATGTAGTTTGAAAATATCAATAATAAAAACCATATGCCAGAAATATTATTTAGCCATTATTTTTTAAAAGATGATGCACCTTACCAAAATTCTAAAGTTGAATAAAAAGTTAAATTTTCACAACCACATGGTAATGTATTAAAAACAAGGAGGCTGAAAAACTGACCTAAAGTTCTAAAAATCCATTCCAACTATTGTAAGAAACTATTTTATAAAATGACAACAGCAACAAAAACAAAAGGAGACCTCATCAACCACTTTAAGAATATATTACAAAGCTACATTTTTTCATTCAATAACTTCTTATAAGGAGGTGGCAGAGAAGATGGAGACCTAGAAAGTCTTACATGGATTTTGATGGCAGAAATAGGACATAGAGACTTATGACATGTTAAAGGTAAAAGATTGTAAAAAATGGCTCCCACATTTCTAGATTGGTCTGAGGGGAACTGCCATTTCCTGTTAGTAAAGACAAACAAGAGAAGTTATTAGATAAGAAAAGCCCAAGCGCTCAATAAGTAATCAACTAGTAGGAACAAAAAGATCTGTGGAATAGAACAAAGTTTAGCATATAATACAAATATCATTTCAAAGAAGGGGAAGCTGGGGGGATAAAGTATTCAATAATTATTGCTGCCATCCAATTAGGGTGGGGAAAAATTGGGGCACTATCTCACTGTTGACACCAAAATGGATTCCTTATGAATTAAAAATTTAAATCTAAGAATATAACTAAAAAGTAGAGAAAAAAAAAGTAGAGGAAAATTTTATAATTTCTGATATTATTTAAATTTCTATACTTTTAAAGTGGTGAAAGACTATTAAAGCATGATAGCTCAGCAAAACATCAGAAATACTATGTAAAATTTTAAAACTTCAAAATTATCAAGAGGAAACAGTTTACTGGAAAAAAATCCAGGAGAAAATGTTTTCTATGCATTTAAAAAAGCTGCAGTAACTAATATAAAAAATAATTTCTATCAGTTAGAAACCATAACTAAAATGAGCACATAATAAACCATAAATGAAAACCAAATGGTCAGTAAATATCCTAGGATATTCAAATTGAATGATTAATACAAAATGTCATACCAATTTTTCCAAAAAGGGTTAAGAAAAAGCTTGCATCTGCTAATTATTTGGATACAATCACACAATCAAGTGTACAGAAACTACATAGCTCACCAAAGTTGCTAATGAGTGTGAACTGCTAAAATTTTTCTGAAAGATAATTCAGTAATATATATCAAAAAGCCCCCAAACAGGGAATATATTCCAGCTCATCAATACCACTTTTATAATTTTATTCTAAGGGAAGAACTTTAACAGATGTATATATAAGCATGATTATTGCAACATGTATACAACAGTAAAAAATTTGAAACCACACAAATTCATTAAGTACAACTATTAGAAATGATACAGTCAATCTGTATTTTTGACTTGGAAAGATGTGCATATACACTATTAGTGAAAAAAGCAGGTATGGTATAATTCCACTTGAGTTTAGCATGTATTTATTTATATCTATAAACATGTTCCTGTGTAATAAGAGTTTGTAAAGATGCAATAAACTACATCTGTGTAGTAAGATTACTACTCAATTTCATTTTGTTCTTCAACCTTTTCCTAATACGTAACTTATTCATATGACATACATGAACGCGTATATAAAAATATCCAGAATATATACAGAACTACTATAAATCTGTAAGAAAAAGAAAAACAATCCAATAGAAAAATAGGCAAAGGGTATGAAGGATTGGCAGAAGAATGTATAAATGGCCAATAAAAATATTGAAAGATGTTCAACTTTATTAAGAACCAAGGAAATTCAAACCAAAGAGATGTAGAACTTCACACCTATCTGTGCAGCAAACCCCAGCATGTCTGACTGCTTCCAATGCTGGTGAAGTCATAGGGAAACAAGTATCTGCATATACTGCTCATAAAAACATGGATTTGTGCAGTGACCTTAAAAAACAGTTTGTATATACAAGGACATACCATGAAGGTTTATTACACTATTATTTATTGATATTAAAAATCTGGGAACAGAGAAATGGCTAAGTAATATAAGGCAAGGAATTCTAGGCAGCTGTTAAAAGGAATGAGCTAGATCTCTGAATAACAGCATGGGAAAAAACCTAAGAATTTCTGACTTCATATTTACACTATCTTTAAAATTAAAAGCTATCGCAACCATAACTAACTGGAGAACCACAAGACTTTATAAAGTTATCTTTGGACATTTCTCATAATCCCTTAACTTTGATAGCTCACCCTCAGGCACCTGAAATAGTAGTATAACAGGAAAGAAGCCACAGGAAAAGCCCTGCTCATCTTTGCAGTCTTGTTTATGAGAAGCACACTCACAATCACTTAGAGAAATGCATGCTCCGGGTAGCAATGCCACTGAGCAAAAGGAATTAAGACATGTGACACATAAGAAAACTTTTCTTAGCTGTAGTAATGGTCATCACAATAACCAACTGATCTTCTAGAACTTTCAGGAAAAAATCCCCAGGAAGCCCCCTTGCTATTTCTCAGGTAATCCAGATCCAGAGCAGCTGCTTTCAAATGTTACTAACCACAGACACAGTGTTGACATCCAATATAAACACGCTCCCTCACATGCTTACGTAAAACAAGTTTCACAGGATAGCTAAACTTAATACGTGCCCCCTCTTTTTCTGTTCTATACTATTTTATTTAAAATTATTCACCAAAATTGACTTTATAACCCACTAATAAATTTCAACCGACAAGCTATAAACATAAGTGACACAGAGAAGCAAACTCTCACCCTTCTACTACTGTCCCAATGCAGTCACCACTACTAAATTATTCTGTTACCTTGCTTTACTTAGGCCACTCTACTCACTTGAAATGCCTTTCTTACCTCTCTCCATACAAATCCAATTAACTTTTCCAAAACTACTTAAAATCTGAATTCAGTCAAAGTCCTCTTGGCATACTCTCTTGAAATGTCCTCTTACAGCAATACTGTTCAGTTAACTAGTTGTCAGTGAATACCTGGCAATATCTAGTTTGTCTAAAATTATTGTTCAAATCTTATATTTGATCTCTTTTTAAAATAATTTTACTGAGGGCAAAGCTTATTCTTACACTGATTAATAACCACTTCTGTACTTAATAATGCCAGAAATACTACTTTTGTCTCCTTGTAAGAACCTTATCAGTTCCCTCTAACAGTTCACAAGAAAATACCATTGATGGTAAGCTACAACAGTGTGTTTTTAATTTGGGCAGAGATCTAAAGTCAAATTGAGAGGGGTATGCTATAAATCACCATAATACTTCACTTAAATAATTGCTGAATAAATAGTTGGATGAAAGCAAGTTTAAACTCAATGTTCTCAAAACTCCCAGAGAACTTTCCTAGGAAAAGGGCTTACCTGTATAGTGAGACCAGGGGCCATAATGTTTAAATCCTTCTGCAGTGCTTGCTTCAGGTTTTCATCTATTTGATCTGTTATTGAATCCAAGAACAGATTGCATGTACTCAAAATTTTTTTACATTGTAGTAATAGCAAAACAAAGCCTGTCAGTAGAGACCTAGTTTCCATACTACTATTCTTTTATAGAGCTTAACCTGCTTCAAATATAACATAAATATGAAGCATGAGATATATATGAAACATTTTTCCTTTTGTAAAATATGATAAATTAGTAAATTCAGAGAAACAAATCTTAGCTTACTCCCCAAACATAAGTTTACATATTAAACTCATTTAATTGAACTTTGTATAAAAATATTTATTGAATAAATTATGAGACTCTTATTAGATAAATTTAATTATTGGATGTAAACACTTTATTCAATAAGAATCTGAGTCTCTAGGATCTTAATTCAGAGCTTAAGCTCATAGGAAAGCTTCTAAGGCACACATAGAATGGACAATGAAGATGTTGTCACTTTCCTTGGTCTTAAAATTCATGAATTTATCCACCTCAATGATACATTCATCATTATTATTAAAATGACTGATGATGTGACAAATCAGGACCGATCTGTTACCTCATTTGCCACTATAGTAGTTCACAATCATCAGAGGAACAATTAGGAGATTTTAAAGTGAATTAACCATTCCAATGCCCCCTTCTAAAAAATTCATTAAAAATTCCAGGAGGAAGTGAAAACCAATGGCAACAACCCACTCCCTGGTCAGAACTTCAATTATGACCAACAAAAACTTGTGCAAAACAAAGTTAACACAGTAAGTTTGAGACTATGACCCTTAGAAAGACCTGTTTGTCTCTGGCTGGTACCTGAAAACTTTGGGAAAGGCTCCTACCATTCCCAGAACTGATACAAGTGGCTCACTGTGCCTAATTATTTATACAATGTGGTTATGCTGAACACCTGCTTTCCCTCTGGAAACCTGGAAGTTTGGTATATGCTAGGCATACAATGCCTTCATAACTAGCCCCCAGTTAAAATGCTGGGCACTGAGTCTCTAATGAGTTTCCCTGGTAGATAACACTTTGCATGTGCTGTCACAACTTGACACTAGGGGAATGAAGCACATCTTGTGTGACTCCACTGTGAGAGGATTCTTGGAAGCCTGAATCTGATTTCCTCTTGATTTCACATATATGCCTTTTCCTCTTGATGGTTTTGCTTTGTACCTTTTTGCTGTAATACATTTTAACTGTGAATACAACTATATGCTAAGTCACATCAGTCTTCCTATCAAATCTTCAACATGAGAGTCTATCTTGGGGAACTCCCAAACACAGACTTATAAATTTCCTCAAATTATCTATTAAAATAGCAACAGAGGTATTCTTTCAGCAAGTTACCACAGAAAAAACAGAATACAGTATGTGAGTAAATATAGTTTTTCTAATCTATACCAAGTTACATAGGAAATTATAATTCAAGATAAAAAGTATTTTAAAGACAACTACTCTTATAAATTCAGAAGAAAAGCTCAAATAGCACCAAGTTTGCTAATATTACAGCATCAATAAATAGATTGAATAAGATTTGTAACTGGCTATTTACATATTTAAAACAAGTAAGGTTCTTACCAAACAATTCAATGTAAACTTCTTGAAGTGTGTGGGCACTACAAAACTGGTTCAGTTCATGGTGGATTTTATTAAAGATTAAAGTCTTGTCATAATCTGCAGTGTAGTTCCTCACGATATCGAACACTAAAGAAGAGATATAACCCATCTTTGTTTCACCCAGCAATGACCCAGGTATCTTCAAATTCAGCCAGAGTAAAAGGTGGAGTGATATATTACTCATGAAGAAAAGTACCAACAAAATAGTGAAAATAAAACACAAACTCACAAATGTTGATGCATTCCTTGAGCTAAATTTTTCAGATTTTCTTGCATTCACAACACTAATGAGCAGACTTCAAATCCCATACTGAGGGAAATATACATTATTTTGGATGTAATAAAGTTTTTAAATAAGGGCATGACACAGATTTATACTCTGACAGTAATGTGAAGATGAATTGAGATGCACAGAGCTCAGAGGCAGGAAAAGTATAGGGCAATTACTGCAAAGCACATATTTTTGTTTAGCCAAGAGATAAAGAGGGACTGAATTAATTGAAGAATAATAAGAATAAAAGGAGCAGCTGCAAATGACCAGTTTTTAATAAGTAGTTTTTATAGGCTATAAAAAAGACACCAGGCTAGAGGGAAAGGAGATAACATTTACTGGATGAGACTTTTAAGTCAGGCAATTTATATACTTTAGCACTTAATCCTCACCGAAAATCTCCTTAGGAAACTAAAAACCAGAGAATTTCAGAAATGTCCCCAAAGGTACATACCTGACCACATCAGAACCCGTGTTCAACCTATTAAAATATGCTGCATTCTGGATCTGTCTTCAGACTCAAAGACCTGCTCTACTGGCCTTCTCGTATGGGATAATAGACAGATGCAACTGGATTCCAGATCACAGTTGATGGATGTTGTTGCTGCTGTTGTTGGGTGCCGGCGAGTCGGTATCCGACTCATAGCGACCCTCATAGGGTTTTCAATGGCTGACCGTTTCGGGATTGCCTTGGGAGTGGATTGTCAGGCCCTTCTCCCATTTTTATGGTGCTGGGAATTGAACTCGGGACCTCAGAGACTGCAGAGCAGCGCTCTACCAACTGAGCCAAATCCCAGCCCCAGCTGATGGATAGGCTTTCAATAACTGCTCACTAAATCATTTGATCATTTTCCAAATCAATTGGTGATCTAATAGTCTCCTACTTCTGGTTGAAGAACCATCAACTTCTTCCATTTTTCTATTTCCCATCACAATTTATTCCTATAATTTGTGGCCAGGGAACATATAGTCATCCCTTGGTATCCACAGGTCCACAGGGTTCCTGGATGTTAAGGATACCAAAATCCACAAATGCTTTAGTTTCTTATATAAAATGGTATAATATTTGCATATAAATTATGGCTATTCTTCTGTATACTTCAAATCATCTCTTGTTGTAGTTTTTGTTGGGTGCCGTCAAGTCGGTATCCGACTCATAGCGACCCTCTGTACAACTGGGGAAACACTATTGTCAGTGCTTCTCTACTGTTCATAGGGTTTTCAATTGCAGGTTGATTTTTGGAAGGGGGTTGCCAGGTCCTTCTCCTAGGCCTACAGCATCTGGTGTTCCCAGGTGGTCTCCCATCCAGGTACTAACCAGGCCCGACCCTGCTTAGCTTCCGAGATCTGACGGGATCAGATGCCACAGGGCTACAGCTGCAGGCAATCATCTCTAGATGATGTGTAATACCTAATACAATGTAAACGCTATATAAATAGTTATACTGTGCTACTGAGGGAACAATGACAAGAAAAAGGTCTGTACACGTTTAATACAGACACAATTTTTTCTTGAATATATTCGATCTGTGGTTGGTTGAACATGTGGATGCAGAACCTGCAGATATGGAGGACCAACGGTAGATGAAAAAGGAAAATAATCTCCACAAAAATGATTAAAGTTAACTTGACACCAATGTACTTACTGGAAATCTTTTTGCTATTTTTTCCTGTACCAATGATGTGAGATTTAAGATGACCTTACATTTCAATATGTCTCTTTTTGTGGTCTTTATCATGTCTTCTCACGTACAATAAAAACTCCTTCGAGGCAAAGGCTATGAATTCACCTTTTAAGATTGAATATAGTATTGACATACCAGACATGCCAATTTTATTAATAAGGATAAGCTCAAACAACATATCTTTCTTCAGAATTTGCAATTAAGTTTTCTTGAATTGAACATTACCCAGTTTCTCTCTATGAGGATTTTATCTTTTACTAAGAAAATGTTTTCCCCATACTAAGGACTTTCAGATTGCTTTGCAACTTACAGCAAATCTTAACTAGAAAAGATTTCTCTATGGTGACAAATCAGTGTGACCCAAGAAATTGATCACTTACAGATTTTTAGCATACAAGAAAATTATCTTTCATCCTGACTGGATAAAATGCTCTTCCCATTCCCTAATAAAAAATATTCCAAAGATTCCTTTATATTTATATAAAACTTTAAAAGTACCTTCCTATTACTCTCTCTGTCGTAAATACTCTGGTTATAGCTATAAAAACAACAGAACAGCTGGGCAACATACCTGCATAAGGAGCCAACATATTAACCACTTCTATTCGGTCAATATAGATCATGACCCCACCACTAAAAACAAATAAACAAAAAAAAAAAAGGGGGAAAATGTGAGTCAATAAAAGGAATCCATAAAAGAAAATTACAAATAGACCTAGGGAGAACTTGATAATCAAATATACTAACTTAAAACACACAGAGTTTGATGCCTTGTTAAAGTATCTCTGTCCCTCTATTGATGTCAATGGTGCCTTTATATGCTTGTAATAGTAATACTTTAAGGTCATTTAACATAGGTAATTTAAAAAATACCTTGAACTTCACATTCTTCTTTTGATATAGTTCAATGTAGTGAGTATACTCTAGTAAAAACTTGGACCTTGCTTGCCTTTCTTTCCCTAAACCTCTGTAGGGAAGCGATTCTCAAAGTGAGGTCTTCAGACCAGCAGCATCAGCATCACCCAGGAACTTTGTTAGAAATGCAAATTCTCAGGCCTCACTCCAGACCTACTGAATCAGAAACTCTAAATTAGATGGCATTTAATATTACACATAAGAAGAAGGTAGGATGATTCCAAACTATCTTTTATGAGCACCTACTCTGGGCTAAGTGCTAGGTTACATACTTCACAAACATTAATTCTTATCCTTACTGTAAAACTGCAGTGTAGGTCCTATTACCCAATTTTAGCAACTAAGATTAGAAACGTCAATAAAGACATCGGGGTGGGGTAAGAGGCATATGGGCACCCTGTACTTCTGGTCAATTTTACTATCACCTAAAACTGCTCAAAAAACAATAAAGCCTATTCAAAAAATAGTCATTAAAGCAAATGTGGTAATGCTGACATGCAAAATTAGGCCTGCTGGCTCTAAAACTCCACTGTTTTCAGTAATACCTAACTGGTTCCTAAGATGGAAAGTTCCTATTTGGAAACAAGCTTTTGCTCAAATAAAGCTCAGATTGGAATCCTTTGGGTTGAGGTCATGCCTACTTGAAAGGGTCTTAAGTGACCACAGTTTTAGGAACAGAGATTCCATCTGAACTAAAGGGAGGCTGGTCAGTAAGGACAAAGCTTACCTTGTTCCACAAGGCACATTTTTAACTTCATCAGTTTGTAGTGTTGTCTGGGGAGAAAAAAAACAGTTCATCAAACCTCAGGACACATAATGTCAAATAAAGCAGTTATTTGGACCAGCAGGTCCCAGAGGCAAACCTCTGGAGAGCTGCCCAAAGTAAGTACAGAAGAACTCCATCACAATTTCAGTCCCCAAAGATTAGCTTATCAGAGTAGTTACTGCTTTTTATATCCTAGTAGAAATGATAGACTTGAGACAGAACATATTTTATAGCTAAGGTATGAATCAAAATGTACTAAAAAAGATTCAATGTCCAATCTACTAGTTCAATCTATTAGTAAGTAGAAAACTCCAGAGTATGTCGTTTGCCTAGAGCGGGCCTGGGATTGCAAACTACATGGCTCAATCACAAGGATACCATGGCTAGGATTTGTGCCCTGAACTTTGATTCTATTGCCAATATTACTGTTTACATTGAAGATAAAAGATAACTATTTTATGCATACAAGTACCCTATGACTCAAAGCTGCCCTTGAACTCAACAGTAACTTTTCTTCTCTGAAGCAATAGTCAATATTTTAGTACAGGACCATCTTTCAGATATTCAGTCCAATTTCCTTTTTAATATAAGTGCCAATGCCAGTACTGCTTCCTCCTAGTGAACCAAAAATCTGATTATTAATTGCTTTGCCATATCAAATCTTTGTTTGAATTTGGAATAACTTCCTATTGTACTGAAAGGCCTCAAGAGCTAATGAGTATATTCTGGATACACAGCACCCTCTCAAACACACAGCAATATACTAATTTATGAGATATAAAGGAAAAAGGATGCACAGTCCCTGTTTCCAAAAGAGTCACAATCTAGCACTGGAGATAAAATCCTTATAAAGAAATCCATCGATAGGTACAAAATAACAAAATATAAGTTGAACTGTTAGGTGTTAAGTTACAGGAAATATAATAATAATTTTAGAAGTTCTCTGAGGTGAACTTATAAGCTGATCTAGAGAGGGAGAAATGAGAACAGATAAACCAGGGGCCCATCTTAAACTCAATAAATGTCCTGTTCAAAAATGCAAAGTTGAAGAAAACTGTGTGTACACTTGAAGCAGACTGGCTTGCTTGAAGCAGAAGATATAATTCGTAAGAGAGGTGAATTCTGAGAAGAGAAAATAATGACATTAGGTAGACGGTCTTAAATGTTTGGATGGGTAGTTTGGGCTCTCCCTAGTAGATCTTCTTGTTGTTAGTGCCATTGAGTTGGGTCTGACTTATAGCGACTCTCATAGGGTTTTCAATGGCTGATTGTTTCTCGACTGCTTGATTGCCACATCCTTTTCCCATTTTTGCGGTGCTGGGGATCAAACCTGGGTCCTCAGAGAGTGCACAGCAGCACTCTACCAACTGAACTAAACCCCAGCCCGCATAGTCATAAAAGGAATCTTTCATAAAAAAAATAAATAAATAAATGTTCATGCTGGGAGTGATGGTACATGCTGCTTGGGAGGCTGGGACAGGAGAATAACAAGTTCCAGGGTACCCTGGGGAACATAGGGAGCCCCAATTTCAAATAATAAAGGAATAAAAAAGTAGGGCTAGGGATGTTGCTCTGTGGTAGGGTGCTTGCCTTATACATGCAAAGCCCTGTTTTGATCTTAAGTACTGGAAAAACAATTATTTAAGTCTTCTGCTCATATATCATGCAATTCTTTTTATTTATTTATTTATTTTTTGTGGTACTCAGGGTTGAACCCAGGGCCTCGCGCTTGCATGCTCTGCAAGTGCTGGACCACTGAGCTGCACCCTCAGCCCATTTTTTACTTCTTGAGACAGGGTCTCGCTAAGTTACACAGATTGCCTCTCGTCTCTAACGTGCGATCCTCCTGCCTCCACCTCCCCAGCCGCTGGGATTACAGGCCACCGCGCCCAGTTTATGTCATGCAATTCTCATTATTCATCTTATCTGGAGGCAAGAAAACCAGCTGGGAAGCTAAAGAATTAGCCTATTTTGATTAAGTTAGTAAAGGCCATAAAAATTGAAAGCTCTCAAACCTAGAGACATAATAAAGAATGTGATACTTGAATATAAAATTCCAGGAGAGAAAAGAAAATATATATAATTTAGGGGTTGGGAAACTAAGATGATAGTAAACCTTAGTGACAATTCTAGGTAAAGCAAAGAGAAGGTTGATGGAGAGATGAGTTCAATATATTTTATTTCTTTCAAAACATTAAACTAATTCAGTTTCCAAATTCCACACCAACCTTCAATAAAATATATATTCCTATTAAAACTTTGAGGATATTCTCTAGCCAATATTCAAACTAGGGAAGAGTTCAATGTTAAATATTCAATTTAATACCCTACCTTTGTGTATTTTCACACTTTTATGCTCTTAAAAATTATTTTCCAAATACGATATTTATTTTAAAAGTGAGTCTAAGGCAGGCATGCCAGTGTATACCTGTAATCACAGTATTCCTAAGGCTCAAGCAGCAGGAGTTTGAGGCCAGTCTGGGCTACAGCGTGAGACGTTCAAAAACCCAAAGGAAGAAAACACTGAGTCTATGTTTCCTTTATATATACTTTAAAAGCTGAGAGTTGACATATAATTTCTCTAAACATTATTTTTTTCTTTGTATTGTATACGGGATTTCACATTCATATATATTCCTTTCAATTGTCAAGTCTATTAACCATCTGTTTAAGTAGGGCTGTCTTCTAATGTGTTCTAAAAATTCTGAAACATGAATTTATGTCTTATGTTCATAAGAGCACTTTCTTCTAGGGCATGGTGGCTCACACCTGTAATCCCAGCGACCCAGGAGGATTGCAAGTTCAATACCAAAGGCAGCCTGTGCAATTTGAGCGAGACTTTGTCTCACCAAAAAAAAAAAAAAAAAAAACAAAACTAAAAGAATGGGCTGGGGCTACATACAGCTCAGTGGTACAGCACTTGCAAAGCATGCAAGTGTGAGGCCCTGGGTCCAACCTCCAGTAACATAAAAATAAAAGATAAATAAATAAATAAATAAATAAGATAATAAATAAGGGGCTAGAGATGCAGCCCAGTGGTAGAGTGCTTGCAATGTATGTGTAAGGTCCTGGATTCAGGGCCCCATTAGGACAAAGCAAAACAAAAAAATGCTTTTTAAAAAGGATTTTACTTTTTCTAGAATGTTATTGTTTCATATATAGAGTATTCCTATTTAGTCACAATGCCTCCAGCATTTTTTGTAGATGCAAAGTATGCTAATTTACAATGAAATCTTTTGAACTAGTTTGATCGCATCTCTCAATATGAGTTTATTACTTTATATATATCACACACAGTATACTTATTATACATTCAGTTAATCTCTAAAATCTGTTTAATGTTGTCGTCTATACCTCTATATATTAATATATCTCTGTATCAGTACTACTTAACAAACTAACCTTCAAGAAGGCAGAGATAGATTTACCCAGTTTTCAACAAGATCTAAAAAAGTCCCTTGTCTCTATGGGTCTGCTGATGCCATTGCTAACCTCATTATCGACTGTTTAAGATATTGGCGGGATTGCTGGACATGGTGGCACATACCTGTAATCCCAGAGACTCAGGAGGCAGAGGCAAGAGGATCGCAAGTTTGAGACCAGAGGCAGTCTGCGTAATTTAGTGAGACTCTATCTCAAAAAAAGTGGGAAAAAAAAAAAAAAAAAAGGCTGTGGGTGCAGCTTAGTGGTACAGCACTTGCAAAGCATGCAGGCGCAAAGCCCTGGGTTCAACCCCCAGTGCTGAAAAAAATAAAACATGTCAGCAGGATCATGTAACTAAAATTCCTTCTTTCACAGAAGAGCAACTGAAGTCTACAACAATTAAGTAATTTTATCAAAGGCATGTAACCAATTGGTGGCAGAGCCAAGTCCCTATGTTCACTGTACCACATTGCCTCCTGAGAAATCAGTTCAATTTAACAACTTCTACCAAACCTTAGAGATTTTCTAGAAAGAAGACATAAACAGAAACTTAAAAAACAATACAATATGACATTATGAAAGGAAATAAGACCAAAGCCCAAAATTTACAATAGTCATTAACACATATAAGCCAGGCATGGTGGCAAATGCCTGTAATCCTAGCAACTCTGGAGGCTGAGGTACATTAAGTATGAGGTCAGAGGCAGCCTGTACAACTTAGTGAGACCCTGTCTAAAAATAAAAAGGGGCTGCAGGTGTAACTCAGAGGTAGGGCACTTGCCTAGCATGTCTGAGGCCCTGTGTTCGTCCTTCAGTACTGGAAAAACAAAACAAAAAAGCCCACAAGAGTTACTGATGAGCCGGGTGCAGTGGCGCACGCCTGTAATCCCAGCGGCTCGGGAGGCGGAGGCAGGAGGATCGCAAGTTCGAGACCAGAGGTAGTCTGGGTAACTTAGCGAGACCCTGTCTCAAAAACTAAAAAAAAAAAAAAAAGTGGGTTGGGGGTGCAGCTTAGTGGTCCAGCACTTGCAAAGCATGTAAGCATGAAGCCCTGGGTTCAACTTCCAGTACCACACATACACACACACACACACACACAAAGTTATTGATAAGAAATCTGAGATGAGCCTAAAAAAAGGCTAAAAAGATTAGATAGGAGAGAATGAATGGAGGAAGAGATGGTAAGTGAAGAGGTGACAGCATTAATGAAGGCAACAATGAATAAAATAAATATGGGAAGACAATATGGAAATCAGTGTGACTAGGGGAAGAACGCTATACTTCATTTCAATATATAATTCTTTCCCTAAGCTATTTAAAAGAGGACTGGAAGGAAGCCTAGGGGATTTAGCTATTCATAATGCAGCCATAGTACCCTATCATTGGATCCTGCCTGATCTCAGAAGTTAGGCAGGGTCAGCCTAATTAGTCCTTGGATGGGAGACTGCCTGGGAATACCAGGGGCTGCAGGCTAGGGAGAAGGACCTGGCAGCCCACTTCCAAAACAATCAGCCATTGTAAACCCTAGGAATAACAGAGAAGCACTGACAATAGTGTCAGGCAGGGCACAATGTCAGGGAATGTTTCGTTCTGTTGTACATAGGGTCATTATGATAGCACCTAACAACAAACAACAATTAAGCTCTCACTTAGCAGGATGCCTAGGATTAAAATTACAAGATTAAGTAGCATTGAATTTTCATGACTCCTGAAAAATTAGCAGCAGATGGTAGATAAACTTCTGAATACAAAAATTTATGATCACACTAGGTTTGGAAAAGTACTCATAGCCTAATTCTGTTTTGTCACCATATGGCAAAAGATATTTATTAAGTGCCTCCCATGGCCAAGACATTCTTTTCAATAACGAGACATTTATTTCAAATATTCGGGGATGCTTTCAAAATCCACATTCAGTAAGGTTCAAAATAAACTTGTGCTTAATGCATCAGGCAAAAACATGTGAGGCAGTAAAGCTGTGTATAAAAATTTAGATCCTCCATGTTAACAGTAGCTGAGGAGCCTGCCTCTATGGTAACCAAACACTGTTCTAAAACAAGTAATCACTAGTTTACATTTCCAGTTGTGTTCTTAGTTCTTGCTTTTACTTTGAAAGCAGTAACAGAAAGCCTGCTAATGCAACTATACAGATGGTCGAAATCAATCTTTCCAAGCTCGTACTTTTAATTCACTTCAAGAAAGCAAGTGGCTCAAAATCATACCTTGTACTGTGACAACTGTACTTTGAACTTTAACTCCTGCATGTAAGTAAATGCCAACATCTGCTTAAGCAATAAGGAAACCCATCTCCACCCATGAGTGTGGTAACTCCTATCACACCTGTCTATCTGGAATCCCTAGGAATCACTCACCTGCACAGATCTGAAGGTAGTAATAAAAGGCAACATGATATGATAGCCAGGTCCACTGGGGCTAGTTAGTAAAGCTCCTCCCCTGCAAAAAGATGTTTCAATTTAACAAAATTATAAAGTGAGAAACTCTTTTTCCAAATATAAAATACTATAATAAATATTCAATTTTACTCAAGCTACTACCTTCTTAACTTCACTGTTAAGAGTTACTCATGATGAACAACTGCTGCTTACAATACCACTCCTACAAAAAGTGAAAAGTTCAATTGAACTGCTGATGTTACACCTTCTTTCATAAGCTCCACTAACCATACCTCTGGGTCTCCAGCACTGCTCTCAGGTTTAACCTTCTGAAAACTATTTGTGAAAAAAATTCTAAAGGTTCTTAGTTAAGGTATCTCAATTGTATATAATAAGAGACAAATCAAATCAAATCAAAGAGACAAATTACAAGGTTGGAAAAAAGAAGCCAACAAACTTTCAAAGGAGAAATTTTCTGAGGCTAATGATTCTTCTATCTGCAAGGCAATTAAAATACTGGTAACAGAGTTTCTATACAAAAACAACAACAAAAATTCAGCAAAGAAAGATGGAACGTGAGAGGATTGAGACTACACACAAAATGTGGACTTGTTCATCTAATTCTGGACTGTGACAACCACAAAAGCACACCCTAGAAATTACAAAAAGGAGGAACTTGAGGAGCAAATATATCTAAGAAGTCCTATTTCACACAGTGTATAGTAAATTCATAGAACTCAGCTTCCTGTCATGAAAGCATAAATGCGCAAAGAAGTCATAACTAAGAAAAAATGAACTGTATGACCAGCAATTCTTTGAAAGCCTTATCTTGAAATGTTCTTTCCTTCTTTTTACTCTTATAAAATGACAATGCCAAACTGGATGGAAATCTGGACTAGCTGTCATTTCATTTGCTAGAATTCCATCTGCTAAGACACACCATTAAAATTGTACTTTTTTCTAGGACTCAGGATGGATCTAATAGCAGAAATACTACTTTTAGGGGGATAATTGAAATAGGAAAAAAGGTGAAGCTCTTTTTCAATAAAATACTGTTTCAACTTCTCCACAAATTAGCTTCTCTTATTAGTCTATAGCAAAAGGAACTAGTGGTAATTATGCTGAAGGAAAACCTGTGCCAGATCAACCAGACAACAACACATCCCACACCCCTTCATGAGTTGAAAAGAACTGCTAAGGAGGGAGAGGGGTGGTCCATCAATATTGTGCTTTTGTCCCTTGAAATCCAATTGTCATAATCATCAAGACCTTTTAAGACATAACCAGATACTGGAAGGTTTTTAATGGAAAAAAAAAAAAAGCCTATGGGAAAACCATAAATAGGACTAGATTTCCTAAAGACCATCTATAATAGCAAACTAAAAGCCCGTACAATTGTAAGGACTATAGATGATTTATTCATCTCTTCAGTTACAGAGTGACTGCTCCCTTTTCTCCCAAGGAGGCTTAACCTCTGCACAAAATGAACAGAGCACTAAAACTGCCCAACACCTGGAAGGTGCTCCGCAGAAGTGTGCCCCGCCTTCGTGCTTTCCCCATGGCTAGGACAAAATCATTTCTCAGGACTGAGGAGTGCTCCCAGGACGCTTTCCAGACTCCACTCCCACGCCGAGTTCCTTTTCTATCTGCCATAAGACCGTGGCTGGCTGCACATGGCGCTCACCTGTAGTACACAGCCAGGTGTCCTTCCTCGATCTTGTGAATGGAGGCGTAGAGGAGGACAACCACCAGCCCCACCACTGCAGCTACCAGAACCCGGGCTTGAGTCATATTCATCCTTGCTCCTCCTGGATGAGGAAGGAGAGTCCCCTCAGTCCCAAGAGTGACAGGCCTGCCCCCTCCTGTTTCCACTCACTTCCTCCCGAGACCTGGCGCCCTCTCACAGGCTGAACCTGGAAGTCCCTGTGCGGCTTTTCCTTCCATCGCCTCTCCTCGCAGAGCCAGCGTTCTCAGCGCCAACTCCGCGCCCAGGCCGCCCGCGAGGCCCGCCCCTGAGCGGTCAGCATCGCGACACCCCTCCTCCCAAAGACCGCTCCCCTCGCAGAAGGCACTAACTGAGGAGCGGCCCAGCCTCGGGCTCGGCAAGGAGGCCGACTCTTCGACCGCGCCTCACCGGTCAGTGACGCATCGCCACGCCCGCACGTGCAGCCGCCTCCTGGGCCGCGCCAACTGCCACCAACTGCCGGCCCCGCCCACTCACCGGGCACTGCGGCTGCGCAGGGACGCACAACGACGCAGCTCCCCAACCCCCGAAGTCCGCGACTAGTGAGACGGAGAGCGAGCGGGACAAAATTCTTTCAGCCACCCGGTCGCGCAACCTCCTTTAAAGGCGCGTCGCTTGGTTGGGCACTGCAGGTTACCCGCTCCAGAAGAGGAACGATGAACGTCTTGAGTAAGCAAGAGGGAAGAGGAAAGGACAGGGTTGTTGGGGCAAGGTATTGGTCAGTTTGTTCTTGTGCAGAGGACCCACTTCCTCTCAGCGCGGTGGTCGTTCCTTTTGTCCTCTCATGATTTATAGGGAGCCCTACTGTATGGAGAGCCTGTTTCAGGCACAGATCCTGTACTTCAGGAGCAACCAGATTTGTTGCAAGGAAAGCGCTATGGAAGTTCAGAACAGGAAGCGGTTCAACCTAACTGCATCCTGCACTCAAGTTTTGGTGTTTGAGTATCTATTAATGGGCCAGAATGCTGATCCAGGAGGGCTTTATGAAGACTATCCAGAATATAGGAACAGAATGGGCTAAGCATGTACTGTGCAGAGGCGGGGGACTGGGGTACCCTCCAAGGAGACCAAAAGGAACAATAATAAGTACTTAAGTATCCTGGAAGCCTTGTGTGATGGAAAGGAATGGTATGGTTGTGTAGGCTAGAGCCAAATTGAGGAAGCCCAATGCATTTTTCTGTCTATAGGGGAACTGGATGGCTAGAAGATAAAAGGTCTTTTTCATTGCATATTTTTCTGATCTTTAAAAGTTTGCCCCATGTGCATATCTTTGCTGAGAGTGGAGACAGACTGGAGGCTGGGAAAACACATGGTTAGGAAACTTCAGGGCCACGGTCATAGTGGTAGTAGCAGTGGAAATAAAAGATAAATACAATAAATTCAGGTTGTCAACAAAGCAAGCCTTACCAGACCCGTCTAGCAACTCCCTTTCAATGAATGCATTTACCTGTATTCAATTGATTTTTTTATTACCTACAAGTGCCTGGCACCTTGTCTGCTCCAGATAAATGGTATTTGCCAAGTTTAGTTATTTTAACTTTCAAAAAGCAAAAAAAGCTGGCCACAGTGGTGCATACCTGTAATCTCAGCACTTGGGGTCAGGCAGGAGGATCCTCAGGCCAACCTAAAGTACATAGCAAGACCCTGTCTTTAAGGACAAGTAATAACAATAATAATAAAGATAACTTTATCCACTCCTGAATACATTCCTTTTTATAGTAATATTGCTTACATTAGAGAAAGAAATAGATACACTTCACAACCTTAATTCAACCCTGAAAAGTTGTTGGTTGTTAGGTGCTGTCGAGTCAGGTCCAACTCATAGCAACCCTAAGTACAGCAGAACGAAACACCCCCCAACACTATGTCATGCCTGGCACTATGTCAGTGCTTCTCTGATATTCATAGGGCTTTCAATGGCTGATTGTTTCGGGATTGTTTGGGGAGTGGGCGGCCAGGTTCTTCTCCCATTTTTGAGGTTCTGGGGATCAAGCCCAGGGCCTCAGAACATAAAGAGTAAGCACTCTACCTGTTACTGAACAAAAAGAGGTGTCCATTCATGCATCAGAAGCAACTTTGGGGTCATCTCACTATGGTCGTCTGTTCTGACTCATACTACTGTCCAAATCATGTAGATCAGGCTGCCCTGACATCACTCCAGCCACATGCCATCAAAATAGACCTCACTATGTGAGAAATCTGTTATCAACAACTACAATGATATTTAGAAAATACATGATTGTGAAAAAAATCCTGAACAATAAAATGCTTGGATGCCTGCAATGTACAGTTTCCCAACAAGCACATGTTGTTGTTATGCGCCGTCGAATCGAGTCCAATTCATAGCCACCTTATGTATAGCAGATCGAAACACTTCTTGATTCTGTGCCAGGAACATGATCTTATTTATATCTAAGCCCATTGTTGCAGACACTGTGTCAACCCATCTGGTGGAGGGCTTTCCTTTTTTTCGTTGACCTGCCACTTTCCCATATGTGATATCTTTCTCCAGGCACTGATCTCTCCTGACTACATGCCTGTGTTAACTGATTCTGATCTTCCCATCTACCTTAATATCTTCCGAGGAAAAAGCACCCAAAGTATGTTTAGTATTAAAACCTCCTAGGGACTGCAGATGTGGTCAGAGGTACAGCAGTTGCATAGTATGTGTCAGGCCCTGGATCTGATTCTCAGCATTGAAAAAAGAAAACAAAACAAAAAACCCAAACCTTCTGGAACTAGGAAAGCAAGAAAGAGAGTGGCTATTATGACCGCTGACAGAGATGGAATTACTGTGTTTACAAAAATACTGATAGCCGATGATTAAAAAGACAGGAGACAACTCCAAGGTTTCAAACTTGGGTAACTAGAAGAATGACAACTAGCAAAAATGGGGATGGTAGAGCCATGTCATCAGTTTATAGGGAAGATCTGAACATGGTTTTTAGACACAAATTGGGATGGTAGAAAATCTCAAGGGAAAACACTATGCTGAAGAAGTTGCACAATATGTTCCTGTTGTTGCTGCTGTTACGTGCAGTCGAGTTAGTGTCTGACTCATAGCAACCCTACGTACAACAGGTGAAACAGTATTGTTAGTGCTTCTCTTCTATTCCTAGAGTTTTCAATGGTTGTTTTTTTGAGTGGGCTAGTGGGTCCTTCTCCCAAGCCTACAGCACCTGGTGTTCCCACTGAAGTACTAACCAGGCCTGACCCTGCTTAGCTTCTGAGATTTGACGCCACAGTGGTACAGCTGCAGGCACTTTCCCATCAAGTCCTATTTAATTCATTAAAAAAGTACAAGGAGAGCCTGTTACAGTATCCTATGTTACAATTCCATTTCATGACCCTTCACATTTTCTCAAGTCATATTAAACTGTTGTATTACAATCTTGTTTTTATAATGAATAGATATTCAAAAAGTAATTTAAAAATCATTTAATATACAAAGTGAAAAACTATATAGAATATAAAAGCATTTCACATTTTTAAACAAATAATACTTTCTAAATTATTTAACATAAGATATCCATAATCCTTTATCTCCCTTAGGGCCAGATATTTCAGAATTCTGAAATTTTTGAATTTTAGGAAGTATATAATCTATATTAACCCTCAAAAAAGTTTGTGGTAGTACCTCCCCCCAAATCAAACATGTTAATATTTCTCCAGCAAAATAAATGAATATTCACACTAAATGGGATAAGTAGATTCAGATTAGGTTTGGAAGCAAATAAATTTTGTCCTCAAACTTATAAAAACCTTGTTTTCTAAACTTGAATTCTGAAATTACAATTATAGAAAAGGGAACACAGACCTTTATAAACTTACTAAGACAGAACATGAAAGATTGTTTAAACAAATGACTCACTTTTACAAATGAAAAATAATATATAACCTTTCAAGTACATTATAAATTAAGAGGCATCTTCTCTTTGATATTATTAAATGTACATCTTAAATACATATACACATAGCACACAACATGATTTATGATAGTGAACTGGTATTAAAGGCACAGATGCACAATCCCTTCTCTAAGAAGGGGATATTATTAAACGTGCAGTGAGATTAAAGATGGGATCACGCCAACTTCTTATGTTGCTAGGAAGTGCACCTGTTAAGTGCAATACAAGGAGGTGGGGTTTAGTCTTCAAGAAGTACAATTTCACGTGTGAGTAGTCTCTTCCACACAACAAAGGTAGATAACTTTTACTTAAAATGCACATTAGGTTAGGGCATATGCCTAAAAGTTAAAACTTTAGAAGGTATTTTTTGTCAGTTAAATACATAACGTTTTACCAAGTTTGAAGACAAAGGGGTTATGATGATGCTTCTAAGTAGCTGCTGCTACTGCTGCTGCTGTTGCTAGGTGCCGTCAAGTCATGTAAGTAGTAAAACAAATATTTAAACAAGTCCATTGACTTTTTATAAAATCCTATACAAAGGTTAAAAGTACTCAAAATCAAGATATTGTGCTGCTAAAATCATTTGTAGTTTCTGATCACAGCCATTTCATCCACTGACTGGTATATGAAGAATGATTTCAATGGAGGAAAAATGAATTTCACGTGTGCAGCAACAACTTCCATAGGTTTGAGGACAGTGAGCAAGTGGCAAGTCATTCTGTTAACCAACTCCAATCAAGAGTCTAAAACCAGGCATGAACAAGTTAACAATTAGAAAATGACTATAAATGGTAAGTATATGCATGTTCATTTTTGTAAGTTTTGTTGTAGGTTTGGATATTTTATAATCAAGAGTTGAAAAATCAAAAATATAGAACTTATAATTAGAGAATTTAGCACACCTTATTTTCTGCTAATTTCAAAAAGTAGTTGTTTTGCGTCGGGCGTGGTGGCGCACGCCTGTAATCCCAGCGGCTTGGGAGGCGGAGGCGGGAGGATCACAAGTTCGAGACCAGAGGCAGTCTGTGTAATTTAGTGAGACGCTGTCTCAAAAAGTAAAAAATGGGCTGGGGGTGCAGCTCAGTGGTCCAGCACTTGCAGAGCATGCAAGCGCGAGACCCTGGGTCCAATCCCTAGTACCGCAAAAAAAAAAAAAAAAAAAAAGTTGTTTTCATTAAAAATGGAAACAAATCAAGTAAGTAAATTTTGTTATTATTTTTATATTTATTTATTATTTATTTTGAGACAGGGCCTCATTATTTATTTATTATTTATTTACTTACTTATTTATTTACTTATTTTGAGACAGGGCCTCTCCAGATAGCCCAGACTGGCCTGGAACTCACTGTGTAGCCCAGGCTGGCCTTAAACTTATGATCCTGCTGGCTCACCATCCCAAATGTTAGTATTACAGGTGTGCACCACCATGCCTAGCCAAATAATTATTGTTAATGAAAGAGGAAATACAAAGGGTTGACATTGAGACTAAATGCAATAAAAGTTAACTCAGTAAATATTTTATTATAGTTTCTCCAAGTTTTAACAAATTAATAGTTCATAATAATCAAATCTTAATAAGCATTTTTAATTAATTATAACTATCAACTTAATTCTTTTTATATGCAGCAGGTACTATATTTGAGTTATAGTACAAATCCCATCTTATTATGATGACATAATCTTAGTACATCCTTGAGTAACAAAAGATAGGAAACTGAGGTTCGATATTCCTCAGATGCTTTTGCTGAGTTCCTGTATTCCCTACATGCATCCAAAATTCCAGATATAGCCAGCATGGAAAGTTAAACCTTTCATACTCAGTATATCCAAAATATACACCTACATCCACACAAAACTTACCATCATACTACCGTCCTGTTCCTCATTTGCTTCACGAATAATTGTACTTAAATGGCCAAGACAGTTCAAATTTTCTTCTATCATTTGTGCTAAAGTCTCTCT
This sequence comes from Pedetes capensis, assembly GCA_007922755.1. NCBI lineage: Eukaryota > Metazoa > Chordata > Mammalia > Rodentia > Pedetidae > Pedetes > Pedetes capensis. The sequence continues at coordinate 58,649 of VMDO01007233.1, read as the reverse complement.
GGGGATGAAAGAACAAAACCTTTTCAAGTTCAGCAAAGGGGCATATGAATTTTCTCTGCTTTCTGATCTCTTATCAGGATGATCACTGCCCTTCCTGTGTCCCAGCGCCCTCAATGTGGCTGACTCCTGTAGTCATCATTTTCTTTAGTCTTCTACTCATAGGCAGAGTCCCACTTCTTCCAAGTCTGCCTCTGTATAACTCTAATTGTAAGAAGGCCACTATAACTCTGATCAGATTTTCCTCTGAAATGTAAGTGGCACATACATACAACTTTTTTCCCCCTAAAAATGCTAGCTAAGGGGCAAAGATCTTTGTAGCCTAGACAGATGAAAGAACCACTTTTTATTTCTGGAATGTTTCTTTTTCCTTGCAAGTAGTAAAAACACCAGCATGCTTATTTCATAGACACAAATGCAGGGGAGGTGATTCAAAAGTACAATCTGTTCTGCAGAGATCAGGGATGTTGAAAAATCCTGTTTGGAAACTATAGATGATAACAATGAAAAGGAAAAGGAGCAAGCTGATTCCTGAGGACAGCAAAAGAAAACAGTGTGATAGAGCAGCTGCCCCAAATTAAGTATCACTGGAAGTTTATATTTGAAGGAGATCCTGAGTGTGGTTTCCACCTTCATTCTTTCCTCTTCCATATGGCCTCTCTCTTCACACTTTAGCCACCCTCAGTCCCTCTTCTACCAAGGTCATTTCTAGGCCAGGATGCTACACACTATTAGCTTAGAACTAACTGTTGATTCAGCTCTTATTCAACAGATGGAAGAACTGAGGCTAATAGTTTCCTAATCCTTGGTAGTTCAAGTACTACAAGCATATTATAATTAAAATTAGTTTTCCTTTATAATGTATTCCTATTAAAAATATATTTAAAATACCTATTAGATGCACTTTTGCAAACAACCACAACCTCAAATTGGAAATTACATGTAGAGGTGACATTTGCAATGATTAACATACCCTAACAAACCTAAATGCCTTTAATGAAAGCAAAAGTTTTAAAATGTATTAAGTTTTACTCCCCTCAACTGTAATAAAATATTTCCTAAAGTCTATATAATTAATTGTATCATATACTATATGTATAAATACATTGCATTGGGCAAAATCTATAATGACCCAAAGTTATAATCTGGGACTTACTGTCTTTAATAAAATAAAATACCTCATATCAGCTTGCCTTCCTGCCATGTGCTTCTTCTTTCATGTAAGAGAGTACAGAATGTACAATTGCATGACCTCCTGCACAGTGATGTTACATGGCTGCACTACTGCAAAACTAATTATGGGTAGAGCTTCCAGGAAATTCTGGTGCTGTGGAGGTCTTCATAAGTTGTGAAAAAAGCGACAATACATAAGCTAGCATAGAGCCACTGGCTCTAGAAATAGCACATCATATGCTGAGAAAATAATAGAGATGGATAGCATTCAGCTTTTAGCAGAAGAGTAGAAATTAATAATATAAAATATAGGGCTTCAAACTTGAGTTCTTATTTGCAAAATTGAAGGCACTGAAGAAGTATGATAGGTAGACCCCATTATTATTTAAAGGGCCTTAAGAACCACAAAACAATCAATGCAAAAAGCAGAATTTCTCACAGAGATAAATGATTAAGGAAGGAGTCAGGTTTGGGTTAAAGAAATTGATAAGCCAGTAACAGAGAAAGGTCTTAGTTGGACTGAGCTACTAATTATAAGTAATGTTTGCTGAATCTTTCCTTCCCAAGCATTTTACAAACATTGTCTAATTGAATTTTCAAAACATTTTTCCCCCATAGTACTTGGGGACTGAACCTAGGGCCTCACAAGTACTTGGCAAAGGCTCTACCACAGGGCAGCACTCTAAGTACCCCCCTAACCTTTTTTTTTTTCCCTCCAGTACTGAGCTGCACGCTCAGCCCATTTTTTAACTTTTTGAGACAGGGTCTCGCTAAGCTACACAGACTACCTCTGGTCTCGAACTTGCAATCCTCCTCCCTCCGCCTCCTGAGCCACTGGGATTATAGGCATGTGCCACTGCATCCAGCTCCAAGCCCCTTCTTTATATTTTAGTTTGAGTCAGGCTCTTGCTAAATTATGCAGGCTGCCTCTGGCCTCAAACTCGTGATCCTCTTGCCTCCCAAGATGCTGGGAGTAAAGGTGTGTGCTACAGCACCAGCTTTTTAAAAAAATATTACCTTTTTCCCCGTTACTGACTTTTTATGTGTTACCGTGTTGGGGATTGATCCCAGGGCCTCATGCATGCTAGGCAAGCACTCTACCAACTGAGCTACATCCCAACCTTACAGCAGTTCTATAAGACATTCTCATTCTAAAGTAAGAAAATATGAACATTAAAAAAGTCATGTAAATTACCCAATATTAAAGAGACAGTCAAGTCTCAACCCTGATCTGAAGGCAGTGAAGACTATCTTAACCACTTCTTTCTACTGCCTCATTTCTACCACTGCTCTGAAAATACAACTATCTATGTCACAAAGTGAACCCACCCATCTTGAGGAGTTACCACGCATGACAGAGGATGTTCACGTTCTGCTAAAGTTGGGGGCAGCCATGTTGATGCCTGAGGAGTTACTGCACCTTCCAGACTGGATCCTACAAGGGAGCGGGCAGAACTCTGTGTCTGAAGGGAAAAAAAAGAAATTCAGGGAAGCACCTCTATTGATTCACAAAATTTCTTACCATACTCCTAAGACTTACATTTCCATTACTACTTATATATAAGCCAGAATATTTCTGTACAAAATATTCCCACCTTTATACACCACTATTAACTATCCTGTCATTGGTCCCTTTCTTCATTGACTAAAACCGAATGTATCTACTTCTCTAATACAGCTTTAGTTGGAGGGGAAAACAAAACAAAAAACGAACCAAATAAAAAAAACCTAGTTGAATAAATGACTGGTTTATTAACCAGTCAGACACATCTGTCCCCAAGATGGGTTGGGATACCACTGTGGTCCAGAGCCAGGACTGTAAAAAGGAATGGAAAGGAGAGTGATAATGCAAAAGTCCTGCTTCTCCATTGCTAGTTAGGCATCAAACGAGGAACACGAGCATCAACCCAATACAAAATACACATACATATTCAAAGGCACAGCTCATGCTGACAAAATCCCTTTTGCAATGAAAAGAAGCAACCCCATGTCACATTAATAATGACTTACACAGGCAATTTTAAGAAGATGCCATATTTCTTTCTGCCTCTTTCCTTGCATAAACATGACAGTATTGTCAGCTTCTTTGATGTTACTGAGGGCCACTTCCACCTTGGGGAGTAGATCAATAATCTTCTGCTTACAGCCCAACAACTTGCTGGAGAGATTAAATCAGTATCAGATACTTGTTGCATCCCTCAAGATTATGCACCATATTCCCAAACCCAGCTGGGGAAATGAACCACAATGAGCACCATGTTTACTAACTGATCCCCAAAGCAATGCATACAAACAGTTCATCTAAATGTATGCAGCTGTGGCCGAGCTACCCAAGATACCATCAGAAATCTTATTGGGTTTAGTAGTTACCAAATAGGGGTATTATACTTTGAAAGGAACTTGAGACAAGTGGTCTTGTGTTTTAGGCAGAAATAAAGCAATTTTTCTACCTCAGATGACCAAACAGCTCCTTGAGAACACGGTCCTGACTCTGCACAGTATGCACAATGATCTTCACCATCTCTGTGCTGTCACTATAGGAGTGATCTATAAAAGACTTTAGTCAGTGGGATAACCCCTCTTTTGTAAAACATATTAGTTTCCAAACAAAAAATTCTTCGAATATTCTTAAAAACCTGAAACTAGTCCTTGACCTTATAAAGCCTACTCCCACAAAAGTATCTGTACCGGCACCCACTCCCTATCCAGTTATCAGTGTCATCAAGACTAATTCCAACATTCTCTGGAGTCAACCCCTCGACTTGTTGAGGAATTTCCTTCTCCACAGGCTTTAACTACCACATATGAAAATGCTGAAGTCTTCTAAAAAGGAACTTCCCTTGAGCCTACATATCCTCTAGGTACTTGCCTCTCTTCTTAAATAGCCAAATTTCTGAAAAGAATAATCTAGATAAGCAATTCTCAACTGTTTTGGTCTCTGTACCCCTTTATACTCAATACTTCTTGAGAACCTCAAAAGGTTAAGAATTTCAACAAATTTAAAAACATTTATATATTAATTCATTTAAAAATAATAACCAGGCCAGATGCTATGACATACACCTGTAATACCAGCGACTTGAGAAGCTGAGACAGAAGGATCCTGAGTTCAAGGCAGAGGTAGCCTATGTAAAATAAAAAGATGCTGTCTCAAAATAAAAAGTAAAAAATAGTCTCAGGTACACCTTAGACATAGAGCCTTTGCCTAGCATGCACTAGGCCTAGATTCAGCCCCTCAGTACTAAATAAATAAATAAATAACAAATCCACTGCCTATTAACATGTTTTAAATTAAAATAACTATATTTTTCCAAAAAACATTTACTGAGTAAACTAGCATTATATTACATTTTTGCAAATCTTTGTTTGTTTATTTGTTTGTTTGCTTGCAGTACTGGGGGGCAGAACCATGGGCCTCCATGCATACTTTGCAAGTGCTCTGCCACTGAGCAGCACCTCCAGCCCCTTTTTTATTTTTTATCTTGGGACAAGGTCTTAGCAAGACAGAGTCTTGCTAAGTTACACAGGCTGCCTCTGGTCTCAAACTTGTGATCCTCTTGCCTCTATCTCCTGAGTCACTGGGTTCACAGGTATGTGCCACCATACCTGGCTTTGCAAATCTTTTTAATGGCACCAATCCCATCAGTAAGGTCTTTTAAGTATTGAGAAGCTAATAAATTCCAGCTGGTAGAAACAGATTTTCTAAAATTCTAATTTTTTGCTTCAAACATAGAATTTTATCATTGACAATTTTTTTCCCTTAAAATAACAAGCATGCTTTCAGTTTTTATTTCACTTAATTTATGAGGAAATATCTATTATATACCCAAATATGAATAACCATAATTTGGCTGTCATTTTTTCAAATAATAATAGTACTTCCTGGAAGAAGAGGTCAGAAAACTACCAATGCAAATAATTACTGATGTAGTTTTTCCTTAAGACAACCACCGTACTTCACTATAGAGCAGAAACATTTAATGAGTACTTCCCTTTTCATTACACATAATAAAAAGATATGCACTCAAGAGTTGAGATTTAAATAAAATCATACTTTTACTGCTTTATCAGTGATACACTTAAAACTGGGTTTGAAAAAACTATGACTGAACCAGTCATGGTAGAGCACACGTGTTAATCCCAGTGGCTTAGAAGGTGGAGGCAGGAGGATTGTGAGTTTGAGGCCAGAGGCAGTCTGTGTAATTTAACAAGACCCTTCTCAAAATATAAAATAAAATAAGTAAGTTGGGGTGCATCCCAGTTGGTAGAGTGCTTGCAAAGTCTGCACAAGGCCCTAAGTTCTGCCCTCCAACACCACAAACAAACAAAAAACTATGACTGCATAGTAGTAAAAAAATACTACCACAAGCACAGAGTGCCTTGATTCATACTAAAGTGCAAGTCATCTTTTGTGTGTGTGTGTGGTACTGGGGGTTGAACCCAGGGCACAAGTGCTGGACCACTGAGCTGTACCCCCAGCACTTTTTTTTTTTCACTTTTTAAGACAGGGTCTCAGTAAGTTATGAAGACTGCCTCTGTTCTCAAACTTGAGATCCTCCTGCCTCCGCCTCCTGAGCTGCTGGGATTACAGGCGTGCACCTGTTTTTGTTTTTGAGACAGGGTCTTGCTAAGTATCCCAGGCTGACCTTGAATGCAAAATTTGTCTGCCTCTACCTCCCAAGTGCTAGGATTACAGGTGTGCACTACCACGACTGACTGAAAACAGTTTTGACTTGACAGACTCTTTAAGAATTCAAGAATCCTCAGGAGTCCATGCATCCATTTCCTCCTGTCCCAGCCCCTTCTTGGTCTACTACAGTCTGGTATCTGTTTCCAAAAGGTCATTCTGTTTTGCAAGGTCACCAGAAACTTGGGAACATTTATAACTCCCCACCCAGTCTTCTACCATACATAGTATATCATCTAACACTAACCTAAATGTCTTCCTTGCTCCTTTTCTCCTTTTTACCTCACTGCCACAGTTCAGGCTTTCCTGCCTTAACTCACAGTCCACTTTCTACTGTTGTTGTTGCTGTTAGGTGCTGTCAAGTAGCATCTGACTCACAGCAACTCTATGTACAACAGATAAAACACTCCCCACTATGTGCCATGCCCGTCAATGTTTCAGTGATTCTCTGCTATTCATAGGATTTTCAATGGCTGATTGTTTTTTTTGAGTGGGCTGCCAGGTCCTTCTTTCAAGTCTATAGCACCTGGTAACCCAGGCAGTCTCCCATCCAAGTATTAACAAGGCTCAATCCTGCTTAGCTTCTGGGATCTGATGAGATCAAATACCAGGGTGATATAGCTGCAGGCCGCCCTCTACTGAGCTATAATTATTCTAACAACCTAATGACTGATTTGTCATCATTAGCTTAACCAGTTTAATCTATTATTCACAATGCCACCAAGGCAGTATTTCTAAAATGCTAATCTGACCATGCCTTTGTTGTTGTTGTTGTTGTTGTTGTTGTTTTCTCCGAGACAGGGTCTCACTATGTGGCCCAGGCTGGCCTCAAACTCATGATGCTCCTGTCTCAGCCTTGTGAGTGCTGGGATTACATGCATGTGCCACAACACCTGATGCCTGATCATTCCATTTCTTTTCTTTTCTCTTTTTCTTTAGCACTAAGGGTTGAACCTGTGGTCTCATGCATCCTAGACAAGCACTCTACCACTGAGCTGTACTTCCAGCCCCCTTTTTTATTTTTAATTTTAATTTTTTTTTTTTTTCAGTACTGGGGGTTGAACCCAGGGCCTCGTGCTTGCATGCTCTGCAAGTGCTGGACCACTGAGCTGCACCCCCAGCCCATTTTTTTACTTTTTTGAGACAGGGTCTCGCTAAGTTACACAGACTGCCTCTGGTCTCAAACTTGTGATCCTCCTGCCTCTGCCTCCTGAGCCACTGGGATTACTGGCATGCACCACTGAACCTGGCTTTCATTTTTTATTTTGACAATCTCACTAAGTTGCACAGGCTGCCTCTGGCCTTGAACTTGTGATGGTCCTGCCTCAGCCTCCCAAGTGGCTGATATTACAGATGTGCACCACAGGTATGTGGCTCCTGATAACGATATTCTTGATTAGAACTTTTGAGGGTTTCTCTTTGACATCCAAACTCTTTACCATGACATACAAGTCCTCTGTGATCCAGCCACATCCTTCTCTCTTCTTCTGAAACTCTACATTCCAGTCATATTGCATTTCCTTAAGTATGCTAAGTGTTTCATGAACATATCTTTACATATTACACAATTATATATGGTACTTCCTCCTTTTATCTGGCTATTGCTACTTATTTTTTAAGACTCATCTCAGACGTTATCTCCTAAAGGAAGCCCCTCTAACCATCCTAGACCCCCAGTCAAAGTTAGGTACCTGTCTTATAGGTATTTTATAAATGTTTGTAGAAAGAAACTGAATAAATTCAACTGCAATATAAACTAATATATGAGGAAATCATATTTTTTAAATATAATTTCATATGTATAGTAATTTGCACGTTGCTTTATATTTACAAATTTTAAAGTATTAAATGTAATTTTTTTACAATTTACATACATTGCATTCTAGGGCACAAATGTCACTTTTTATTCCTTCTGTAACCCTTAAAAATGAGTAAATTTTTAATTAAATATATTATCTTGCAGGTACATAATACCTTGCAGTTTTCAAAGCATTTTCACAAATATCCTCTTAAGTCCATTGCCACAACTTACTGAGTTAGGAAAGCTAGGTTCAACCCCATTTTGTAGAAAAGCAGAATGAGATACAGGGAGATTTACCAGAAATCATTTGGTCAGTGGAATACCCAACCAAGAATTCAAGGCTTCTGATTGTACACCAATGATCTTTCCAGCAAACTATGCTCTATTTCGCAGATGTTCAACAGGAATAGTGTGACCAGTGCAGGTGAAGGCATCATTTAAGGTAAACTGCTTCTGCCTACAACATGGGCCTTTCTTTTAACGATTCCATACTTGAATCCACTGCATCAAATTCTTTCTCTTAATCTTAAACAGGGCTGGGATTTAGCTCAGTTGGTAGAGCACTGCGCTGCAGTCTCTGAGGTCCCGAGTTCAATTCCCAGCACCGCAAAAATAGGAGAAGGACCTGGCAATCCACTCCCACAGCAATCCCAAAACAGTCTGCCATTGAAAACCCTATGAGGGTCGCTATGAGTCGGATACCAACTCAACGGCACCTAACAACAACAACAACAATCTTAAACAGCACTTATTTTTTCAATCTTTCTACACATATTTTTACTGCTGCTGCTGCTTTGAGTTCTTCTCTTCCATTCCTTCTTTGCAATTCCTTTTAAAAAATGTTTCTACTTCTATCTCCTACTACTTTCCCTTTCTAATCTCAAATTGTCATAAACTTAAAGATATTATACCACAAATGTATCAATGCCAATATCAAAAGACAAATCTATTCTGCAGTTTTTTAAAAATCACCAAAGTTTGTTAAGGTAGTCATAGTTCCTTAAAATGCCTTCAAATGCTGTGATAGAAATATCTTACCTGCGGGTCTATGCTTTAACTGTTTATATAGATCAATCGCACGCTGTTCCCTACAAAAGAGAAAGCATTATTCTGGATGTGAAGGGTAATTTAATGACGCTAATAATAATCCACAACTTGAATAATATTGATTATTTGAATAACGATACCATTTTAAAGCAAGTACAAGCCAACAACTATGGTACATGCCTACAATTCCAATGATTCAGGAGACTGGGGCAGGTGGACTACAAGTTCTAGACCAGAGGCAGCCTGCGCAACTTAGTGAGATCCTGTCTGAATGTTAAAAAAAAAAAAAAGGCGGGGGGGGAGGCTGAGAGCACAGCTCAGTGGTAAAGCACTTGCCTAGCATTTGCAAGGCTTTGGGTTCAACCCCCAGTACTAAAGGGAAAAAAAAATCAAGAACAAATTGCCAGTGAGTATTTTACATAGCATTTCATTGAGAAATAAGCAAGGACAATATAAGTTCTTAAAATGTGAGCTTTAGTATACTTCATATCTGCTGTGATCTACCACAAATACAACATTGTTGCACCAAAAACATTTAAATAGGCAAAAATTATGGCCTTTGATTGTGATTAGAGAGAAAGTCTGAAGTTTCTAACCCAGATACTTAAGAAGTTAAATTCATTAGGGTACTTAAGAGATAATGCTTTGGACTAGAAGTATAGGACACAGGGAAATAGTTCATAACTTAGATATACTTGGAAAAATCTTTTTTTTTTTTTTTACAGTACTGGGGGTTGAACCCAGGGCCCCGCGCTTACATGCTTTGCAAGTGCTGTACCACTGAGATGTACCCCCTGCCCATTTTTTCTTACTTTTTGAAACAGGGACTCACTAAATTATGCAGACTGCCTCTGGTCTCAAACTTGCAATCCTCCTACCTCTGCCTCCCGAGTCACTGGGATTATAGGCATGCGCCACCATGCCTGGCTACTTAGAAAATCAACACTCCATGAAAAAGAGGCTTTGATTTTAAAAGGCAAAGAAACTCAATCCAAAAATTTATTTCCAAAGTTTCCTGTGACTTAGAAATGGCTTCCACGCATGGTGGTGGATGTCTGTAATCCCAGCAATTTGTGAGGCAGAGGAAGGATTGTGAGTTCAAGGCCAGAGGGCAGCCTATGTAATTTAGCAAGGCTCTGACTCAAAAATAAAAAATAGGTTGAGGATGCAGCCAGGTGGTAGAGCATGTGCAAAGTATGTGCAAGGTTCTGGGTTCATTCCTCAAGTACCACAAAAATAAAATTAAAAAAAAAAAAATGAAAAAGAAAAAAAAGAAAAGGGAAAAAGAAATAGCTTCCTTTTAAAATATGATGCCAATAAATTTGGGGAAAGGAAAATTATAGAAAAGGACCACACAGAGGCTTATCCTGCCAGATATAAGGAGAAAATTATACTACAAAAAATGACAGGCACCGGCACAATGGTGCATGCCTGTAATCCCAGTGGCTCAGAAGGTGGAGGCAGGAGGATCACAAGTTCAAGACCAGAGGCAGTCTGTGAAACTTAGCGAGACACTGTCTCAAAAAGTTAAAAAAAAAAAAAAAAAAAAAAAAAAAAAAAAAAAAAAAAAAAAAAAAAAAAAAAAAAAGGGGCTAATGGTGCTGTTCAGTGGTCCAGCACTTGCAAAGCATTAAAGCACGAGGCCCTGAGTTCAAACCCGAGTACCACAAAAAAAAAAAAAGAAAAGAAAAAAAAATTATAGGCATCAAGACCAATACCCAAGTACATCCTTACAGAGACTCCATCAAGTCTCCCTGGCGTCTTCCATAGGGGCTCTTCTGTAGCTCCATGATTTCAGTGTGCAAAGACATAATCTGATCCTCAAGGTATCCAATGATACCAACCTAAAATATGATGAAAACAGAGAGGAAATAACAAGCTTACCACCATACCATACAAAATAAAACTCAGATCTTAAGGATAGAGAATCGTCTGCTGTGGCAGTAGGAGAACTAAATATTTTAATATGAAACACTAGCTTGGATTGATTGATTGATTGATTTATACAAGGTCTTGCAAGGAAGCCCAGGTTGGCCTAGAACTTGCAATCTTCCTGCTTCAGCCTTTTAAGTGCTGGGCTTGTTAAAGCCTTTTTATCCTTAATCTTTCACGTAAGAACACATTTATTCTCATGCTTCTTTCTTTTCTTTTCTGACAACAGCAAACTATTAGCATTTTCTTTATCCTCTAGAGAAGCAAAAAGTTAGAGGTGTCACTAATAAGACACAAAAAGTGGCCACCAAAACCACTGGTATTTGTTGCATCTCACATCCAGGGTACTAACTGCTCCAACCCACATTCTTAGGGTAAGTATGTACTGGCACCAAGAAGAGCAACAATCTAGGACCATGGACAGCCATACAGGATAAGGAGGAATTTGCCAACTAGAAATGATCTGTACCTAGGGAAAACCATAGAATTTAATGTCTAAGTCAGTATAATTTTGAGAGTGAAATATTGCAGACAACTATGGAAAGACATCAAGCAAAAACTGGGACTATCTCAGGTAAACCAAGATGTGTAGCCATCTTAACTAAACCAGTCAAAAAAATACTTGTGATACCTACCATTCCTTATTGATTCTCATTTAATCTTTATAACCCTACTAGAAAAAGCATTGTCCCTCTAATATAATATAGAAAATGAAGCTCAGTGAGGCTAAGAAATTTGCCCAAAGTCCTTGTTTTTATCCACTGAAGTACCTTCTACATATACACAAAGTATCTACTTGGGATATTTGTCTAAATTTCAGGAATGATATGACAAATATATATGTGTATATATATATATATATATATATATATATATATATATAATTTTATTTTTTATTTTTTTTGTGGTACTGGGGGTTGAACCCAGGGCCTCCCACTTGCATGCTTTACAAATGTTGGATCACTGAGCTGCAACCCCTGCCCATTTTTTTTAGTTTTTGAGACAGGGTCTCACTAAATTACTCAGACTGCCTCTGGTCTCGAACTTGCAATCCTCCTGCCCCCGCCTCCAGAGCCACTGGGATTACAGTCGTGCGCCACCATGCCCGGCTATGACAAATACTCTTTACATACCAAGACCAAAGGCGATTTCTGAGGGAGACATCAAGAACTGATAAGCACACAGAATGAGCTCAGTGATTTTACCTCGGCATAGTGGATGGCCTTTTCTTCCATTTCTTTCCATGCTTTCAGCATTTTTTCTGAAGCTAAAAGAGAATTTAAATTGGTTATATCTGTAACAGTCATAGCTTCAAGTATTAGTCTGTCTACCTCCTTGCTGTATTAACATCAAAGGTATGTTATGAGTTGAAATATGTCCTCCACCAGAAAGACATGTTGAAATACTATCCACCAATACTTCAGAATGTGACCTTATTGGAAATAGGGTCATTACAGAGGTAATCAGCTAAATATATACTCATACTGGAGTAGGCTGGGCCCTCAATCCAGTATAACCAGTGTCCTTAAAAGAGATACAGATGCTGGGCATGGTGGCACATGCCTGTAATCCCAGCGGCTTGGGAGGCAGAGACAGGAGGATCATAAGTTCGAGACCAGAGGAAGTCTGCGGAACTTAGCGAGACCCTGTCTCAGAAAGTAAGGAAAAAAAATGGCTGGGGGTGCAGCTCAGTGGTCCAGCACTTGCAAAGCATGCAGGCGTGAGGCCCCAGGATCAACCCCCAGTACCAAAAAAAAAAAAAAAAAAGACGCAGACACAAAGGGAGAATGCCATCTAACAACAGAAGCACAGATAAAAATGCTGCAGTGTGAGCCAAGGAATACCAAAGATTGCTGGCAACCATAGGCAGCTAGGAAGAAGCAAAGAAGCATTCTTCTCTACAAGTTTCAGAGGGATCATACCTTTGCAACACCTAGATTTTGTACTTTTAACCTTGAGAACTGTGTGAAATATATTTCTGCTGTTTTAAGCCACCCAGTTTATGGTATTTTGTTATAGAAGTCCTAAGAAAGTAATACAGGGTTTTGGTTTCTTTGTTTTGTTTTTGTTTTCAGTACCTGGTAGATTGCAATCAGGGCCTCATGCATGCTAGGCAAGGACTTTACTACTGAGCTGTACTCTCAGCTCCCTCCTCCCATTTTTTGGAGTTTTTGAGACAGGGTCTCATTATGTAGGCTGGCCTGGAACTCACTATGTAACCCAGACTGGCCCAGAACTCACAAGCCTTCTACCTTAGTCTCCTGAATTGCTAGGATTATAGGCATGAATCCTGGTGCCCAGCACCAGAGAGTTTTTCTTAAAAAATGTTTAAAGTAATATATAAATATGTTTCAAAAAATGAAATGCTATAAAAGGATATAAGAGACTCTCTTCCTCCCCTCTACCCCAAGGAATTTCACTGTTATGACTATTATATAGGCACATACTCTATTCTCTCACAAATAAGACAATCCATACACTTTTCTTTTTATTCTACAACTTAAAATATCACTGCCAATTAAAGATTGAACTGATTTTTTAAATAGCATCTTCCTTACTCTTTTTTAAGTTATATAGTAAACTTTTGACAAGCCAAAGATATTTTAATAAAATAATTATGTTTTACTTTTCATCAGAATGTCTATAATACACAAATAGAAATAAAACATCAATTACAGAAAAAGCTCTGGAGAGCAAATTTATTCACCTAATTGAAGGCTTTTGATGTTTTATTCTGAGATATATATACTTTCCTCAGGACAGGCATACAGCCAGTATTTGTTTCCAAAAAAACATTTGTTTAATGAAATGAAACAAATACTGGTCATGACCTTTTCAGTTTATTCAAATTTTAACTCTGCATTTTATAATGCCTTAGTACATACATCTGAAGAAAGATAAGGTTGAAAGTCAAATACTGAAAATCTAGTGACTATGTACAATTAAAAAACAGTAGACAGAACTCCACAGAAGGTGGTTTGGAAAGAAACATAATGTTAGAGTTATCTGCATTATTATTTACAGAAAGATAAGTAGTTTAAAACTCCCCTGGCTGTGTCAGTTCACATAAGTGGCTACAATAAAAACAAACAAATAAAAAACATACTCTGGGTGGCATATAAATAACAGAAATTTATTTCTCACAGTTTTGAAGCCTAAGAAATCCAAGATCGTGGCACTGGCAGATTCAGTGTCTAGTGAGGACCTGCTTTCATAGATGGCTGTCTTCTCACTATGTCTTTGTGTGGCAGAAAGAGTGAAGGAATCTCATTCAGGCCTCTTGTTATAAGGGCACTAATCTCATATATGAAGGCTCTACTATGACCCAATCATCTCCCAAAGAATTGGAGGGGGGCACAAATTCAGTCCATAGCACTGGCTAAGAAGTCATAACAGTATAGATTTTTTATCTGTTTTTAAAATGAGATTTGAAATTCACAGATTTTTTAATTGCTTCTGTATTATTTAGGCTTAGAAAAGCTAAATATCAGCTCCTACCTAATTCTTTTTAGCAGTTGTATAGTAAACTTTTGACAAGCCAAAGATATTTTAATAAAATAATTATGTTTTACTTTTCATCAGAATGTTCTGGAATAATTTTATTCCCATTGTGAAACTAACTTGCTGAACTAATGGATTAAAAAAAAAGAGTTCACACTCAATACAAACATCGTTTATGATGATCTGTTATCCTGTCTCTTCTTCTAACGTGAATGTGACAACTGGCTAATGAGCCAAGAAAGCCAAACAGCAGATGGCTTCAGGAAACTAGACATTCCTTATAAATACATTACACTCAGACACTTACATATTCCATAGGTCATCTGCTCACTATATCTCTCCAAGTCCAGCTGAATGCTTTTTTGAAAAAACTCCAATTTAGCTTTCAGTTGCTGTGATGCTGAGATCAAAGTGTTCTTCATTTTTGTCAAGTTTGCATTATATCTAAGAAGACTTAACCTAAGCCATAGCAAAACAAAACAAAATAATATTATCAACATTCAGAAATATTGGATAAAAATTTAAAAACATAAATTGCCAAAAGCCCAAAACTTAAGTTTCAATTATCAATCTATAAGAAACAGTAGATCTCTAAAATCTGGTCTCTAAGGACTTCTTGCCTATAATATTTTGTGATAAACAATCTTCTTATACTAGTACTGCTCAAGAACTATTATTCTCAGGTCATTGCCAGTAGATGGTTTCAGATCATAGTAAGAAATCTTCAAGTCTGATCAGAATACAATATTTCAAATCAAATCAATAATTTAGTATTGCATGCAATATTGCTTAGTAAAAACTGTGAAGATTAATTCTTGAGGACATGATGCACATGACGTTGCACTTCTAAAGAACAGAATTCACTTACATTGCTGCTCTTTGTCCCTGAAAGAGCCTGCTGTAGTCTTCTTTTAGCCCAGACACATAGTGTACTGCTTCAGCCCATACTTTACGTAGCTGTATAATTGGAAGCTGTATTTTGCTGTCTTGTACTATACGCAAGATGAGAAAAAGGGGAGATGATCTACTTTCAAAGACTTTAGAGTTCCTTTAGCATTCTCTGAGATTTCCTTTCCAACTAGCATTCCCATAAATTCTAAAAGCTTATGCCAGGAACAACTTATTTGCTACCATTTAATTTAGTTTAAGTACATTTACTGAGTACCTGCAATATACAAGCTCTAGTCCAGATACAAAAAGAAAAATGAAAGACATAATCAGTACCATCAAAGAGTTTGAGGTTGTTCCTAGTTTTTTTTGTTTTTGTTTTTGTTTTTGCTTGCGTCTTTCCAGTGTGGAATACTCTTTTTCTCTTATCTCCTGGGCCACCAACTCAGCTTCAAGGAAGTATGCATATATGACAAATGGCAGTTTAATAAGATAAACCAGACTTTTAAAATTATCTCTTTTTGATTATATCTTGCCCATGCTTTGGTAAAGGGAAAACTACTTTTCTAAAACCATGATAGATTATTTGTTAAGTTCAATAAAATTCCATATCAACATTATGATATTCCCCAAAATTGAAAGAGATTCATTTTATACTTTAAGGTGGCAAATATATTCTCTATTAATCTTTTTCCATGAAAATCTTCAAAGAAAGGTTAGGCAAAACTTGCTATACTAGTGTTCATATTGAGAAAATACACTATCTAAAGCAGACTTTAAAAACATAAAGCCATATATCAAGAAAAATATGTGCCTCCCTTAATAATTATTAATAGTTTCACTTAGCCTTTCTTCTATTCTTATATATCCATGCTTCCTCCTTTGACTTCCTACAATAAACCAAAAAGCAAAAACACAAACTTTTAACAAAAAGTTACCACAAAAATCCCTACCACAAAAATCATATACTTAAAAAGTAAAGTCTGAAAGGGCCTAAAAAAACCAATACCCTGGTAGCAATGAACACACCTAGTACCCAGATCTTGATTTCTAAAACCATTCTCCAATAAAAGCAACCGGGGTTCCTTAAGAAATGGTTGAATATAAGCCTGGGGTAAATGAACTTGGAATATCTTGTACTACCAGAATAAAAGGAAGTGCTAAACAAAAATGAAAATAAATCTATTGATGAGGACATACAAAAGAGGTACAGGAACCAATGGAAAGCGCTCCTAATGGCCAAAGACAAAACAATTTGAACAACAAAATACACTAGCATTAGATTATAATACAAAGTATAAAATATCCACAAATCCCAACTAAGTGTTTGGATAAATTAATAAATGGGAGAGACAAATCTCCTTGCAGAAGAATTCCAAATAAAGTATGTAGATATTCTATTCTAAAAGAGGGAAACATGACTCCCCAATTCCTTATGTGTGGCCTTATAGTGGAGACTTCCTTCCAAAAAGTATAGTATATAAAAAGGCTTTGGGGATTAAACTTTACAGTGTAGAGATCTCACAAACACTACTTCATCCAGGTAATCAAGATTAACATCAACAGTGATAAATCATGTTGATGATGTTGTTGTTAGGTGTCCTCAAGTTGTGTCTGCCTCATAGCAACCCTCATAGGTTTTTCAATGGCTGTTTTGGGATTGCTTTGGGAGTGGATTGCCATTTGCAGTGCTGGGAAGCGAACCCAGGACCTCTGAGACTGCAGAGCATCACTCTACCAACTGAGGTAAATCCCAGCCCAATCATGTTGATAGTATGTACTTTTTATGTGATGAGAATGTCACTTTATTTCTGTGAACATGAATAAATAATGAAGGAACAATTAAAAATTAGGTTGAATTAATTGTGGAGCTTTATTTTCCTATCCTCATGAAGGTAAATCTCCTAAGTAAGGGAGGATCTGACAGTAATTTAAAATCTACCTTTTCATCTTCCAAACTACATAAATCAATTTTTTAACCACATATAGAAACCTCAAGTATGAGAAATACAGAACAAAAACCTACCAGAAAATCATTTCTATTAATCATGTTAAGAGTCAAAATTATATTATTTCAGGATTAAAGCTCAGTCACTAAATGGACTATACTTACCAATATAATTTACACAATCAGATAAACTTCTAGAAGCAAATGGCCCTTCATATACAGTCTTACTTTTATCAAACAAATAAACCATATAGCTATCACAGCCTCTCTGAAAAAGAAAAAGAATTAAAATTCTGCTTTTAAGACCTTTGAAATACAAATGAACAAAGTCAATGTGCATTAGCATACATTTTGCAGATTAAGGGCCTAAACTGTAATTGAGGGGGAAAACTATACATGGGCTAAGGTGAAAACACCCAAAGGAACAAATACTAGAAGGCATATATCCATAGAATGAAAATACTACTTAGTAATCAAAAGGAATAAAGTAGTCAGGTGTGGTGGCCCACACTTGTGGTCCCTGCACTATGGAGGCTGAGGCAAGTGGACAGAGTTCAAGGCCAGCCTGGGCTATATGAGCCGATGACTATCTCAAAAAGCAAAAGAGTGCTAATACATGCTACAACATGAGTGAACCTCAAAAATGTAAATCTAAATAAGTCAGAAACAGAGTACAGAAAGGGCACGTTTACAGGGATAGAAAATAGTTTTTGCCTGGAGTAGATGGAATGGAGAGTTAACAGTTAATGGACATGCAGGGTGAAAATGTTTTTAAACTGGTTTAAACTTATTTTAAAATTTGCTGAATTGTACACTTGAAAGGATGAATTATATGATATATAAAATATGCCTCTATAATGTCATAAAAGGAAAAACAGAAAACAAAAATCATGCACATAGTCTTCTGGTAGGACCTATTTAACTACTAGTGTAATTTGAAGGTTCTAGGCTTCAACAAGAAGGAAAATAAAGTAGGAGACAACTAGCACCAAAGAAAGTCTTATAAAGTTCGAAACCACAAATGTGTCATTTCTTTCTTGTTCACCTTGCAGAAGAGTAAGAGTCACCAATAAGGCAAAACTAAAAGAACTGTTATTAAGATGTGCACCCTGCTCCCAGGGCTTCCAAGTATGTCTCAAAAAATGCAGAGCATGCAATGCTTCTATATTGATTTCTTATCTCGTAAGATCCTTTCTATAGTACAGGAGGATAACTGTAATCTACATAACAACTAATTAATTATACATTTCTAAGTAACTACAGGAAAAGATTTTTAAGGTTCTCAACACAAAGAAATGGTAATATTTGAGATAGAACTGCTAATCACCCTGATTTGATCATTACACATTGTACACATATAGTGAATTATAATACTGTACTCCATAAATAAGTACAAATATTATTTCAATTAAAAACAAAAAAGAGTGGCAGGTATGGTGGTGCACATCTGTAATCCCAGCACTCAGGACACTGAAGCAAGAGGACCATGAGTTCAAGGTCAGCCTGAGCTACATAGCAACACCCTGTCTCAAAAAACAAAAACAAAAGAATTCTCTTACAACTCCATCGAGAACACACTGAGAGGCTGGTTTCCGAGGATCCAAAGAAATTCCTGTCTCTGAAAGAAGCTCTTGAGAACCAGTATTTATTCCAGTTTCACGCTCAATACGTGACTGCAGAGAGTGAAGACTTTCATCACATGGTAACAGAAAGGAAATTATCTTTGCGGAAGTCATATTTAGGATATGTACTATCTGTTTAAAAAAACAAAAAGATAAATTTATTGATCATTTGCTACATAGATACTTCAGTGCAAGAAACTAAAGGGGGAATATGAGTAAAAGGTATTATGTTTACCCTAAACAAGTTTCACTCACTCTCCAAAGTGAGATCTCCTTCTATAATTATAAAATGATATTTTAAAAACAAAAGAGCAGAGTTTACTTTTCTATGATGCTAGATATTTGTTCCAACAAATAAAAGTTTAAGGTTCTATGTTGTTGCTGTTTTTATTAGTTGCAGTGAAGTCGGGTCCAACTCATAGCGACCCTATGTGCAACAGAACAAATATTGCCTGGCACTGCATCATGCCCAGCACTATTTTCAGAGTTTCTGCTATTCATAGGGTTTTTGATGGTTGATTCTTTTGGGAGTGGGTTCCCAAGGCTACAGCCTGGTATTCCCAATCAGTCTCCCATTGAAGGACTAACAGGACCCCACTCTGCTTAGCTTCTGAGATCAGATGGGATCAGATGTCAGAGTGCTATAGCTGCAGACCAAAGTTCTAGAGATATGCAAAATCAAAACATAAAAAAGAAATTTAAAGAAACACTATTAGAGACCAAAACTGAAACAATTCCCATTTATAAAGTACCTAATAGATGCCAACCATAGAGTTAAGTGCTTTCATACAACATCCTCATTAATTCCAACAGACCTATTCTAGAAGTGCAACCACAGTGCTCCTTGGAAAGCAAAGATGGTTAGACTGTGTGTTATGTATTTTGAACATATTGTTAGGCAGGACCAATCCCTGGAGAAGGATATGATGTTTGAGAGAGTGGTGGGTCTACGAAAACAAGAAAGACTCTCAACTAGATGTACTGACACAGTGGCTACAACCATGGGCTTAAACATAAAAAAGATCATATGCATGGCATAGTGTCAGGTAGTATTTCATTCTGTTGTACATAGGGTCACTATGAGTTGGACCTGACTTGACAGCACCTAACAACAACATTCTCCATTTTAGCAGAGGGAGAAACTAGGGCTCTAGGAAGCTAAATAATTTGTTAGGGACCACACAGATGATAACTGGCAAAGCTTGGATCTGACCTCCTAACTGTCTGACTACCTATTGTTGCCTCACAAAATAACTATCTGGTAGAAGAGAGAGGCCTCTCTTTCAACAGGAAAAAGCTTATTCTCATAAGGCAACCAAATCCTTGAGCAGTGACCTAAGGGCCCAAAATTAGATAAGAAAATAGTCTGACTACTCTCACCTAAAGCCCCAGTGAAAGTAGCCTGACACAGGCCAAGTATGAGGTGGAGTCAGGTGGGGCTCTATCCAGGGAACTAAGGACAGCCACAGAGTTGGAAGTCAGTCTTTTGATCATAACAATCTCTCCTCATACTATCCTTAGATATGCCATACAAATTTAATACCTACATTTCTTGATTCCTTAAGGTGGCTAGTAAATATAAATGATTAAAATTATCTTTGCTGGAAATCTTCGCTACAAAAGAAAAGCATTAATCTAAGACTATCATTCTTTCTGTTTTTGTTATTCTTGAAACACAAGGGGCTGAGGCTGGGCGTGGTGGCACATACCTGTAATCCCAGTGACTCGGGAGGTGGAGGCAGGGGGATCACAAGTTCGAGACCAGAGGCAGTCTGTGTAATTTAGTAAGACCCTGTCTCAAAAAATTAAAACACACACACACACACACACACACACACACACACACACGCACACAGGAGGTATAGCTCAGTGTTAAAACAAGGCCAAAAAATTAAATTAAACTAAACTGACATTCTCAAAGACACAAAATTATAGACGACAGTATCATAATCCTGTTCCCAATCCTATGAATGCCTTGTCTTGTTTCAGCCATCATTTACATAGAACCCATCTAATTTCATCTACAGTCTGATCATAGTCCCCTCCTCTAAAGTATTTTATTTTGTCTCTAAATTCTTTATTTTGTGACAATTTAATTTTTTGATATATAACAATTGCATATATTCAAGGTATACAACCTGATGTGTTGATATACACTGTGAAATAATCACATTTGAGCCAGCTAACATATCCCCTATTCAGCTACCATTTAGGTACCTTATGATCAATATTACCACATCCCCTCAACCCTTTGCAACTACTATCCTATTTTCTTCTGTAAGCCTATTTTATGTGTGTGTGTGCATATATATATACACACATACATACACACACATACACACACACATATATGTATACAAACATACATATATACACATATATATGTGTTTTGCAGTACTGGCAAGTTGAACCCAGGGCCTCACACATATTTCGCAAGTGCTCTATCACTCAGTTGCATCTCCAGCCCTTTTTTTTTTTTTTTTGAGTCAGAATTGTGTTGAGTTACAAAGGATATCTCTGGCCTCAAACTCATGATCCTGTTGCCTCCACCTCCTGAGTTGCTGGGATTATAGGCATGTACCACCATGCCCTGCAAATCTCATTATTTTAAATTCCACATGTAAGATCACACAGTCTCTCTGTGTGTCTTATTTCATGTAGCATGATGTTCTCCAGGTTTATCTACATTGTCTCAAATGGACATATAAACCAAGTAACTTCTGACCCTGATTTCCATATAATTATAGTCAATAATAGAAGATATCAAGATACACTGTGGTGGTTGTTAGGTGTCATCAAGTCTGTGTCTAACTCATAGTGACCCTACGTACAACAGGCGAAACATTATCGTCAGTGCTTCTCTGCTATACGTAGGGTTTTCAATGGCTGATTGTTTTTTGGGGAGTGTGTTGCTGGGTCCTTCTCCCAAGCCTACAGCCCCTGGTGTTCCCAGGCAGCCTCCTATCCAAGTACTAATGAGGCCCAACCCTGCTTAGTTTCTAGATCTGACGAGATTGGATGCCACAGTGGTTCAGCTAAGGTATATAAGAAAGCTAAACTACAAGTCAAAATGGGATAGGTATTATAATCAGTGTGAACTATTGTACAGAGTCCAAATGCAGGAGGAAGGGAGCACTTCATAAAGGATGCATTATATGAGCTAAAGGTTGGGGTTTACCTCAGTTGGGGTTTACCTCAGAGTGCTGTTCTGTGCTGTGAGGCGCTGCGTTCGATCCCCATCACCACAAAAACAAGAGAAGGACTTGGCAGCCCACTCCTGAAACAATCAGCCATCAAAAGCCCTATGACTATCAAAGAAGCATTGACACAGTACCGGACATGACACAGTGTTGGGGAATATTTCATTCTGTTGTATATAGGGTTGCTATGAGTAGGACTCTACTCGATGGCACTTAACAACAACAATAACAACATGTGACCTGAAGCTTGAAAAGGAAGAAAGGTTGGAATGAGGAAAGATCAAAAGAAGAACAGTTATTTTAGGCAAAAAACAATAAGACAAGAAGTCAGAAAGGTATAAAGGGTTGAGAATAATTGGAGAATTCAAGTAAACCAGATCAAATGGACTTAAAACACCACCACCTTGGGGGAAGGCTGGGCAGTGTAGATTGATATGAGACGAAGATAGGCTCTGAATTACAGGTGTTTGCACTTAATTCAATAAGTGAAAAGGAACTATGAAAGGCATTCTAAATTGAGACCTTGAGAACCTGAAATGCCCACAACTGTTAAAACACTCAAAAGATAAATATGATCAAAGTTACAGGATATATAGATTAAAGGGAAAGAAACAGTCAAGATAGCCAAAGTTTCCCACTGAGGCAGCTGGAAAGGTGATGGTGCAGATATGAGGCATAGGAAAAGCTGTAGAAGATGGATGAAACAAATGTGCTCAATTTTTAATAAATTAAGTTTTAGGTACCAGTGGGACATCCAGATACTGCAAAGTACTTGGTAGAAAAGTCATAAATGAGGAGATAAATTTGGGAGTTATCCACAGGCAGTTTATAGGCAAAGACAAATGGTTCAAGAGATTATCTAAGAAAAGAAAAGGAAAAATAATGTAGACACAAATAACAAAGGACAGACTTTTAAGATATAGTTACATTTTACAGTATGAAAGAGGAGGTGCAGAGGAATAATTAAATATTTCTGTTCCACAATTATCTTCAAATTTAAACCTTCTCTTAACAAATAGTTGGAAAATGCATGCCATTGGACTCTCTTGTTTGTTTTTTTTAAGGGAATTGTTTTAGCAACTATTTTGTTGCCATGAAAATTAAACAGACATCATTCTCTCCTTGCACAATATATATAAAAACACCTTAGAAAAATGTCCTACAGGCCACGTAGGCCTGTAATCTCCATACTTGGGAGGTGGAGGCAGAAAGATTCCAAGTTTGAGGCCAGCCTGGGCTAGACAGTGAGCTTAAGGCCAAGATACATAGTAAAATCCTGTCAAAAAAAAAAAAAAAAAAAAACCACTGCCCCAAATAACACAAAGTAGTTTTGCAGTTCATGCTTCTATACTTTTGCTCGTGGTACTCTCTGTCTATAAATGTCTTCCACCCCAACTTTCCCCTACTTAACTCTTTGTTATTCTCCAAAATTCAATCTTATTATCAGCCAAGGAGGTCTCTCTGAAGCCTTCTGAACTACTATAAATAATAGTCGACACTTACCTTATTCTGCACAACCTCATAATACTGATCCTTTGAGAAAGATATTACTGTCCCCAAAATAAAGTGAAAATAAATGTTTGCTCAGGTTCACAGACAAGTAAATAGTGGTACTGCAAACTGAACTAAATTCTACAGACCACAACCCCATTATGAAGACTCTCCCTCTGCTATACAAGAAGCACATGCTCACAAAACCAAAGTGGTATGACACTATGATTCCTATGACAAGTCTGAAAAAATTCTGAGATACGCACACTCAAAACTTTTTAGAGGCAACATAGAACTAAAAGGTCTTGCCAAGCCCTGTTTTTCCTTGGTACAGTACAAGAAACCCAAGAAACCAGATATCTTTTCAATTTTAGCCAAGAGTGACATCAGCATGCCTTCAAAACCACTAGGAAGCAACCAGAAAAGGCTTGCTAAAGAAATAGAAAAGCGGCAATTCTACAGCACGTGGTGAAAGTACTGCTGGGCACACGCATTCCACAGCGCACCCAGCTCCTAGCCAGCAAACACATACCTAGAAGTCAGGCTCAGGATGGACTATGAGCTTTCAAAAAGGAAAAAGGTAGAAATCACCACCTATGCTACCAACAGAATGTTTCTTTGTAGCATGTACAAAGTCAAGGAAAATTATATTTCCCACATTATATAATCTACCAGTACTGGAGAAAGACATGGCAATCACTCTGAAAGGAATCCCGAAACAATCAGCCACTGAAAACCCTGTGAGGGTCACTATGAGTCAGACACGACTCAACAGCACACAACAACAACATGATCTATCAGCAACCTATTTACCTACTGTTTTAATCTAGGTTATTCTTAAAAGCAGAGCCTGAGACCAAAGCAGATACATTCTACTTGCAAATCTGATCTGGGGAATGGGAATAAAAGACAGATGAGTAAACAGGGAGAAAAGAGAAAGAAAATCCAAGTCAAATGAGGTAGCGTTATCAAGTGGTTCACCTTACTTGTTAGGTGCCATCAAGTCAGTATCTGACTCATATTGACCCTACATACAAGAGATGACACACTGTTGTCAGTGCTTCTCTGTTATTTATAGGATTTTCAATGGCAAATTGATTTTGGGGGGAGTGGGTTGCAGGGTCCTTCTCCCAAGCCTACAGTATCTGGTGTTCCCAGGAAGTCTCCCATCCAAGTACTAACCAAGCCCAATCCTGCTTTGCTTCCAGAGATCTGACAGGATCAGAGGCCACAGTGCTATGGCCGCAGGCTCACTCTTGCTAACGATTACATAATGCACAAGCTTCTCAAGATTCTTTCTAAATTTTGTCTCAGAACTGTCTGCTGAGGGACGAAAGAGAGAAACTTTTTAGTTTTGTGAGACAGGGTCTCACTATGTAGCTCAATCCAGCCTGGAACTTGTTATGCAGCCCAAATTGTTTATTTATTAGAAGCTATATCCTTCACATTGAAGGCTGCACCCCTGGGATATTAACTCCCCCAACCCACAGAGTTGCAAGAAAACCTGTCTAGTGCCATAGCACCACATATTGCTGCATCAGAGAAGCCTTGACACAGGAGGCTGGGTTCTTGATGCATGCTGGAAGTGAGGCACTGTCAGCACAGAGCAGAGTAAAACCTTCTAGAACTGTTCACCAGATCAATGGATGGAATCAGAGGCTGAAAGGATATAAGACAGTACACAAGAGGCATCTTTAAGCCTGCATAATATACTATTAGACATGTCTAAATCTATCTCCTCCTTTCTTTCTATAATCAAAATTCAGTGTCAAAGGACAGGGTTGGCAGAACACAGGAAGGTTAAATGTATTAGAAGGTATATAAGTTTTACCTTGAGTTATGTTTATTTATAAGAAAGAGAAAGTGAAAATGGAACTTGGAAAAAATTTTTAAAAACTATTCTACTTGGAAAATTTGACCACTGAGAAGAGAGATTAGTTATTTTGTAATCTCATGTAATATCAGAAATAATTGTGAATTGTTTGGGAACAAATGAAGAAATTAACTATTTCTTGTGTTGCCATGAGCTTTATAAGTCAATGTCATTAAACTTTTCTAGCATACTAAAAAAGAAAAAAAAAAAAAAAAGAAAAAAAGAAAAGAAATAGAAAAGCATTAGCTATAAGAGTGTAATTTTTGTTTTTAAATGAATATCAGGTAAAGATTATTAAAATGCACTTAAGCTCATTTTCCAAGTAAACATGTTAATTCAATGCAGGTCTTATGGAACAGACCCCATGAAAACTAACCTTCAAATTCAGAATGTGATCCATTAATATAAAACATCTTGGCTGCTTCAAAGTAAGATCAACAGGTCCCCCTCTCTGCTGTGGGTCCCAATTCAGCATCAATTGTAGCCAGTTTTCCATGGGCTCTACTATTAAACTAGAAAATGTATAAAAATAGAGTAAATATTATGCTCCAATTTTCCTTTGGTATTATTAAAAAGGCAATTTTACAGGTTATCTATTTCATTGCCCATCTGTACTACTTTATATCTTACTTTCAAATAATTCATGAAATGAAAGGGTACAAACTTTTTTTGATAAAAGAACAGTTTCAAAACTCACATATGTAAGTTTGTTACTGGCAACTCTAACAAATGAATCTAACTCCATTCACCAGGGAACTCATTTATTTCTTCTTCTTCTTCTTCCTGAATACCTTCTTTTCTTTTCTGGTGGTGTTGGGGGATTGAGAAAGGGTATCTCACTGTGTAGCCTAGACTAGCCTGGAACTCAGTACATAGACCAGGCTGGCCTTGAACTTGTGTCAATCCTCCTGCCTCAGTCTCCCAAGTGCTGGGATTACAGATGTGAGCTACCATAACCAGCCCAAGCCAGCCCTTTCTTTTATAAAAATTTTTATTTTATTTCTATTTACTTCTCATTGTTGTTAGATGTGGTTGAGTCACATCAGACTCATAATGACCCTATATACAAAAGAACAAAACATTACCCAATGCTGTGCCATGCACATGATCTCTTTATGTTTAAGCCCCCTGTTGCAGATACTATATTTCTTCTCTGAGTCATGCCACATCAGTAAAAGGAAGTCCTAGAAGCTTTACTCCATTCCTGTCATAAGGTCTGCGGCAACTGTTCCTCAGTTTTCTTGAATGTCTTCCAGCCTGGAGGACTCATTTTCGAGCACTATATTTGACAGTGCTTTTCTGCTATTCATGGGTTTTCAATGGCTAATTGTTTCAGGAGCAGACTACCTGTCCCTTCTCCCTAGTGAGTCTTAGTCTGGAAGCTCAGCTAAAACCTGTCTACCATGGGTGGCCCTGCTGGTATCTGAAATACCAGTGGCATAGCTTCCAGCATCACAGCAACATGCAAGCTCCCACAGCACAACAAGCTGACAGATATGTGGGGGTCTATTACTTATTTTTGAGATAGGATCTTGCTATGTATCCAGGTTGGCCTGGAACTTACTATGTAGCCTATGCCAGTCTTGAATTAATATTGATCCTTTTCCCTCAGCCTCCTGAGTGCTAGGATTACAGGTGTGCACCACCACGCCCTGGCCTCATTTGCTTCTTTATCAATAGACTCTTCTTACCACCTAAGCCAATCAATTGAATGGCAAAAGTCAGTTCTACTAGACCTATGCTGTCCAGTATTCTAGCCACTAATCACAGTGCCATTTATATTTACTATTTATTTAAAATTCAATTCCTCAGTCACATTAGCCATGTTTTTTCCCCTTTGTAGTGTTTGGAATCAAACCGAGGCCCTTAGGCAGGCTAGGCAAGCACTCTAACACTGAGCTATTCCCCTAGCTTCTATCCACCTTTCAAGTGCTCAAGAGCTCAATAAACCTCACATGACCAACACAGATACAGATTATCTTCATAGTCATAGAAAATTCTATTGGGTAATGCTAAACAGGCAACTAGTTTACTGAAAATTATATTGGATAATGCTAAAACAGGCAACTACTTTACTGTTCTTTTACATCCTAGAGAAACTGAGGCAAACTTCCTCAACTAAAATGTACTTACCTACAAAGATTATTTGGTTGAGGTAAATGGCTACTAAAGCGAACATCTCCTGTCATCTCTTCACATGCAAATATACACTTTGGATCCTTCTTCTTAATCTTCTCATGCCTATAAAACAAAGATACCTTAGTTGACAACTTGAATCTCACAAATACTTTTAAGATTTCTTGTCATTTAATTTCACCCAACTCTGTTTTAAAAGGCAATTATACCACTAATGAAAGAAAAAAAAGCAGACAACCCAAATTTTCCACTCCCATTAAGTATGCCAAGTTCTCATCCATATCTTACCAGGTAAATGGCTGCAGATGATGCAAAAAAGGCCTATATCCAGCAATACATTCAAAAACCATGGTCCCAAAGCTCCAATAATCAACAGTGGCTGTGTAAGGCTTATTCTCAAAGAGCTCTGGAGCCTTAAAAGAGAAAATACTTAAATGCCAACACGGTAAGGGAAAGGTTACTTCATTTCTGAATTACTATATTTATGACCTTCAGAAATAAGAATGAGAATTTTACACACATAAATTAAAAGAAATAATATATGTCTGACCAGGTACTGCAGAGTTCCCACAAAAGATGTACAGAGACTTCCTTGGTCAACATCTTTGGCATACCCCAGATCAATTATTTTGTGCATTGTCTGCAAAATAATAAGATAGAGTTAAGTATTAAGTAGTTGAAATATTTGAAAAAGCAGGCTGGGGATACAGCTCAATGGTAGAGCACTCATATCATGTTTCATTGCATGCACAAGGCCCTGGGTTCAATTCCTAGCACTGTTGTTGCTGTTGTTAGGTATCGTGGAAGTTAGGTCCCACTCATAGCGACCCTCATAGGATTTTCAATGGCTGATTGTTTTGGCAGTAGTTTGCCAGGTCCTTCTCCCATTTTTACAGTGCTGGGGAGTGCTGGGGATTGAACCCAGCATCTCAAAGAATACGGCATGGCACACTACCAACTGAGCTACACCCTAGCCCTCACACTATAGGGAAAAGGAAAGAAAGGAAACAAAGAATGGAAGGGAGGAAGGCAGGAAGGCAGGAAGGCAGGGAGGGAAGGAAGGAAGAAGAAGGAAAGGGAGGAAGGAAGAAGGAAAGGGATGAAGGAAGGGGAGGGGAGGGGAGGGGAGGGGAAGGAAGGGAAGGAAACACTGTCCTTACAAAGCTACAGAGGGTGTAGGCTACAAAGCTACAATGGTAAATAATGTGGACTCAAATAATACAAATGTGTTCCAAGCCTAACCTACACCTCTTAACTATCCATATGATCTTGATCAAGTTAATTAACCTCTGGCAGTTTCTTATATACTTGGATTACTAACATCACCCACTTCAAACAATTATTTATTATGACTCAATAAAATAGTAAAAATAAATAATATAGTGCCCAACACATGGTGGGAATTAAATATAAACTGCGGTGTAGTGGCTCACATCTGTAATCCCAGCACTCAGGAGGTTGAGGCAGAAGAATCTCGAATTTGAGGTCAGCTTGCAGTACACAGTGAGACACTATCTCAAAAAAACAAAACAAAACAAAACAAAAAAGGAATATAGATGGCTATTAGCTTTTCTTGTAGTATATTCAGAATAAGCTGGATTCACTAAACCAGAAGGCAAAAGTAAGGGTGATTTCTAAACTTGAAGAAGTATGACACTACTACAGAGTGGATCAAATGTGAGTTAACGTCTATCTAAATTGTAGAATGTCCCTAAGTCTTAGGATACAAAAAGAAGAAAAAAAATGAACAAAAAGAAAAAAAAGAATGAGAAATAATTAGTTCCAAGAATACATGAAAGGCTCCTATAAGAACCATCAAGATTCCATCATCTCCAGCTGACCAACCACCATCTTCACTAACTAATTAGTCAAAACATAATCCAGTGCAAGATTCAGATTCATGGCTCTCAGTCTTTATTGGAATACCATTTGGATGCTAGAAATAAGGAAACTTCAAATTATTCTGATGAAAATGAACATTTTAGAAGCCAATTCATGATTTTGGGTTCTTTTCAAAATGACTTAGGAATCTGAGAAACCAAGGTTTTAAAAATTTGGGATTAGGGGGAAGGAGGATGAGTTTTAAAAAACACATTATTTTTCTTAAATTAAAGCAGACTCAGATGTGTATGTATGTGTTTTGGATGTGGTTCATAAGAATAAAATAGCAAGGGTTAAAAAAATTATACTGTCTACTCTCTCTACTAGATTTGGTGCTAGAAAAAGAGACATGAACAAGACAGGTTCTGCTTGAAAGAAGCCACTGTTTGGCAGAGAAGACAAAAAAACAACCACAAAACTATAGTTCAGTGTGGTGAGGACTGAAATAGTATAGAGTACTATGGGTATACAGTAAGAATACCAAAGCTCAAAGACTAACTACATCAGGGAGACTGTATATAATAGGCATGGAATATTCTTCAGGTTTTACCTACCTTTCCACCAACATCCTGAAGAACTATATTTTCAGGTTTTAGATCTCGATGTATAATTTTGTTTTCATGCAAATATCGAATTCCAGATCCTAAATAAAATTTAAAATGCATTTTGAAGTAATACAAAACTGAGTTAAAAAAATTTTGTCTTACATTTTGTACATATCTGCTCAGATGCTCAAATTTATATGGCCCATCAAAGGTTGTTGTTAGGTGCCATCAAGTTGGGTCCGACTCATAGCAACCCTATGTACAGGTGACTGAAACTCTCCCAGATTCTGTGTGAGGCACAGGATCTTATTTATGTTTAAGCCCATTGTTGCAGACACTGTGTCAATCCATCTTGTAGAGGGTTTTCATTTTGTTCCTTGACCCACCACTCTCCCAAACATGATGTCCTTCTCCAGGGATTGGTGCCTCCTGACTACATGTCCAAAATACATAAGTTGCAGTCTAGCCATCTTGCTTCCAAGCAGCACTCTGGGTGCACTTCTAGAACAGATCTGTTAGTTGTTTTGGCAGTCCATGGTATATTCAATATTCATCCCCAGTATCATAATTGAAAAGCATCAATTCTTTTCCTGTTTCCCTTGTTCAATGTCCAGCTTTCACAACCATATGATGCAACTGAAAATACCACGGCATGAGTCAGGATCACCTTTGTCTTCAATGTGACATCTTTACTTTTCAATACTCTATAAAGAGATCTTTTGCCACAGTTTTTCCCAAAGCAATGCGTCTTTTGATTTCTTGACTACTGCTTCCATGGGTGTTGATTGTAGAACCAAGTAAAGTAAAAGCATGGACAACCTCAATCTTTTCTCTATTTATTGTGAAGTTACATACTGACCCAGTTGTAAGGATTATTGTTTTGTTGATGTTGAGTCGAAATCCATACTGAGGCTATGTTCTTTGATCATTATCAGTAATGTTTCAAATCTTTTTTACTTTCAGCAAGGAAAGTTATGTCAACTGTAAAATGCAGATTGTTGAGTCTTCCTCCAATCTTGATGCTGCATTCTTCATAAAGTCCAGCTTCTTGGACTATTTGCTCAGCATAGAAATTGAAGATATATGGTGAGAGGATACAGCCCTGGTGCACACCCTTCTCGACTTTAAACCAAGCAGTGTTTCCTTGTTCTGTTCAAATGACTGCCTACTGGTCCATGTACAGTGTCCTTATGAGTATAATTAGGTGCTCTGATATTCCGATTCTTTGTAGTGTTATCCATAATGTTATGATTCACACAGTAAAATGCCTTTGCATACTCAATAAAACATAGATAGGCATCTTTCTGATATTCTCTGATTTCAGCTAATATCCATCTGACATCAGCAATGATCTCCCTGGTTCCCTGCCCTCTTCTGAATCTAGCTTGATTTTCTGGCAGTTCCCTGTCTATATACTGCTTCAGTTGCTTCTGAATGACCTTTAGTAAAATTTTGCTTGGATGTGATTCTAATGATATTGTTCCATAGTTTCCACATTCATTTGGATCCCCTTTCTTGGGAATAGGCACAAATATCGATCTCTTCCAGTCAGTTGGGCAGGTAGTTATTTTCTAAAACTCTTGGCATAAACATGTGAGCACCTCCAGTGCTGCATCTGTTTGTTGAAACATCTCTATTGGTATTCCATCAATTCCTGGAGCTTTGTGTTTTGCCAATTCCTTCAAGGCAGCTTCCACTTTATCCTTCAATACCATTGGTTCCTGATCATATGCAACCTCTTGAAATGGTTGGACATCCACCAATTCTTTTTTGTATAACGACTCTGTGTATTCCTTCCATCTTCTTTTGCTGTTTCCTGCATCATTTAATATTTTCCCTGTAGAATCTTTCACTACTGCCACTTGAGGCTTGAATTTTTTCTTCACCTCTTTAAGCTTGAGAAAAACAGAGCGTGTTCTTGCCTTTTGGTTTTCTGTCTCCAGCTCTTTGCACATGTCATTAAAATATTTGGTTCTGCCTTCTCGAGCTGCCTTTGAAATCTTCTGTTTAGTTTCTTAACTTCATTATGTCTTCCTTTTATTTTAGCTGCTCGACGTTCAAGGGCAAGTTTCAGAGTCTCTTCTGACATGTAATTTGGTCTCTTCTTTTTTTCCTGTCTTTTTAATAACCTTTTGCTTTCCTCACGAATGATACCTTTGATGTCCACACTCATCTGATCTTCCATCATTTGTGTCTAATGCATTAAACCTGTTCTTGAGGTGGTCTTGGAACTCAGGTGGGATACACTCAAAGTCATATCTTGGCTCTTGTACACTTGTTCTAATTTTTTCCCATTTCAGTTTGAACTTGCATATGAGCAGTTCATGGTCTGATTCACAATCAGCACCTGGTCTCGTTCTGACATTTGATACAGAGCTTTTCCATCATCTCTTTCCATCAAAGGGGGATAACTAATATTACAATAACTCGGATTTTCTTCACAGAAAATACAGGAACTTTAAACAAATACTGAATAATTATAGCATATGCTCATTTAACTTACTAAAATTAACGTTAAAAAGCAATGGAACAATCAATTGAGAAAATTCCAATAGTTCCTGTGGCCTCTTCTTCCTTTAGAGTGGACAGAGAGTGTCACTCTAAGAGTTGACTTGAGTGTCTATCCCCCAAAGAAATGCAACTCCATTGTAAAAAAAAATTACGATGTCAAAGGGAAAGGCAGAACTGAAATTGAACAATGTAATTTCACATCATTTTTTGTCAGTAACTGGAACATTTATTAGAGAAAGGACTCTTAAGCAAAAACAAAAATCAAAATATCTTAGTTTTAATTTAGCATTAATATTAACAGATTTTTATAATTTCTTATAGATGTTAAAAAATCTGTATGCTTTGTATAGTATATAAACAATTCTCCTTAATTCCCAGCAGTATACAGAATCTTTTGTGGACTAAAGGGGCATTAAATTACAATGGTCTTTTAATATTGATTACATACCTATATCACTCAGTAAAGAAAGTATCTGGCTTTCTTTAAGTCCACAACAATTTTCTGGTTTGTTGAGTAGCTAAAAAAAAAAGAAAAAGAAAAACAAAGTCTAAAATCATGAACTACAAATTGCTGGGCAGCATTGGCAGCACATATTAATCACTACACGCTCAAGAGAATAGTCAAATGAGAAAATAAGTATAAGAAAGAGCCAGGCATGGTGGTACACCCCATAACTCTAATACTTGGGAAGCTAAGGCAGGAGTATTGAGCGTTTGAGGCCAGTCTGGGCTACATAGTGAGACATTGTCTCAGGAAAAAAAGTTTTTATCTTACACCTAAAATCCATGCTGAGGGTGTGTAAACCATGTAAGGAGGCTTATAAAAGTTAACAATAAGGGACAAAAGTATCTGAAATTGAAAAAGGTTGACAAATATTAGATATATAAAAATAGCTACACAGACACATTTAAAATAAAATAAGACAGGAAAGAAAGACTATAATAGAGAAAGCAATTTTTTTTGGTAGTAATGGGAGGTTGAACCCTGGCCTCATGCATGCTAAGCAAGTACTCTACCACTGAACTGCACCCTCAGCCCCTCCCCCCCTTTATTTTTAATTTTGAGACGGTCTTGCTAAGTTGTACTGGCTGACTCTGGCCTTGAACTTGCAATCCTCCTGCCTCAGCCTCTCCAAGTTACTGGGATTATAGGTACATGCCATGGTGCCCAGAAAGACAACATTTCATAAGCACCTTAAACACTGATATTTTGATTTAACAGTATTAACACAATCTCATCTTGAAAACAACAAAAATGTATGTTCTAATTCAGAGGTCAGCAAATATTTTCTCTGAAGAGCCAGACAGTAAATACATTAGGCTTTGCAAGCTACAAGCTCTTTGTCATGACTATGTAGTTATAAAAAAGCTGCCAAAGATCTGACCATGGCCATGTTTTAACAAAACTTTATTTACGAAACAGGTGGCAGGTCATTCTTCTCTGACTCTTATTCTAGATTATTATATTGGATATGATTCAAACACTACTAAAATTTGGGATTTACTCTTTCATCATCTCAAAACACCCACACTACCTTCCGGAGATCTCCTCCAGAACAGTACTCCATTGCTAGAAGAGGCACATCATTAATCAAAAAATTCAGTTCCTCAGGAACATCACAGGCCTTTACAACATTGGCATGGTTCAACCTAATAAGAAGGGGAAAACATTACAGTCAAACTTTTTTGTTCTAATGAAGGGAGACTGGATTTGATGGTTAATTGGAGGTTAGGGATTGAGATGGGGAATGAAGTATGTTATTATTCATAAAATTCTAATTTCTGATTTGTATAGTTAAAAATAAATTTTAGCAGGAAAATATACATAAAATATACATAAAAATATCATTACTATTACATTCCTATGTGCCAAGTAGTAAACACTTTACACATATTATCTCACTTAATTATCAGAATAATCCTATACAAATAGCTTAATAATCATACAGGAGAAAACTGGAGCACAAATTGGTTAAGTAACGTAACATCACAGAGCAAGTTGTTGTTGTTGTTAGGTGGCGTCCAGTCGTATCCGACTCATAGCGACCCCTCATAGGGTTTTCAATGGCTGAGTGCTTCGGGATTGCCTTGGGAGTGGATTGCCAGGCCCTTCTCCCATTTTTGCGGTGCTGGGAATTCAACTCGGGCCTCAGAGACTGCTTCGCAGCGCTCTACCCACTGAGCTAAATCCCAGCACCTACACAGCAAGTAGGTAGTCAATAAAGATTCAAATCTGGTAGTCTGGTTTTAAAGCCTATATTATACTGTCTCTCCTATAAACACCCACTATGTCACTAAGACATGAATACTAATAAAATTTGGACATATTTCCTTCCAGCTTTTAATCTGTGCACAAACACAAACTTTTCAATAAGTACTGAGTCACACTAGATGTTGTTTTAACAATATGTTAACTATATATTGTCTTAACAATCTATTGTCCCAGCTATCATCATCATCATCATCATCATCACCATGCAGTAGATCCACAAACTGGCACAGATTCCCATGTCCTAAAGGACACATGTAGGGTCTAAGGATTTATATGATTAAGCTTTCCTGGTGATTCTGCCACTTAGTCGTTTGAGAGCCACAAAAGTGAGGTGAGCACAACACTGGAGATGGAAAGTGCTCATTTCAAATCCAGACTCTATCAACTAGCAGCTGTGTGACTGTATGAGTCTCAACTTCCTCATCTACCAAATCAGAATAATACCTAAATACAAGGTTGTGATGACAACAAGAGGAATGATCTGTAGAGCACACTACCTATAAAAGTTTAAAATGTATCCACTTCTCCCTCTAAGAGCTTAATTCTACTCTCCTTGAATATATATACTGCACTTAGGGACTCATTTCTAACAAACAAAATGTGGTGGCAAGAATGAAGTGTGACTTCCAAGAACATTTCATAAGAGATATATCAGCTGTCATCTCACTCTCACAGATCACTCGCTCTGGGGAAGCTAGCTCCATTAAGACATTCATGCTTCCCGATGGAGAGGTCCACATGGTAAGTAACTGGTGTCTCTGGACAACAGTCACATAAGGGAGTCTGGAATCGAATAACTAGTTCTAGCCAACATCTTGAGATATCTCAGGAGAGGCCCTGAGCTAGAGCCACACAGCTAAGTCAAATGTTTATAGTTTTAAGCCATGAAACTTTGGGGTAATTTTTTTACAAAGCAATAGATACGCTATTTAACAAAAGTAGGTAAAAAAGAAATGAGGGCAGTGATATATATATACTAGTGATAAGGTTGCCTATATCCAGAAGAAAGAAATTCTGCCTTCTGAGAGCTGAATCTGTTAATACCTAACTGACTTTTTTTATTTTTATTTTTACTTTTTGTGGTACTGGGGGGCTGAACCTAGGACCTCATGCATATTTTGCAAGTGCTCTGCCACTGGGCTATACCTCTAACTGCACCCCACCCCCAGCCGCCTTTTTTATTTTTTAAATTGAGACAGAATCTCACTAAATTACACAGGCTGCTTCTGGCCTCAAACTTGGAATCCTCCTGACTTTGCCTCCCATGTCACTGGGATTACAGGCTTGGGTCACTGTGCCTGTGAACCTTCCTGACTTTTTAAACTAAACTTTCTTAGTTATAATGTGATCCTATTATCTGAAATAGAAGACATATATTTAAAGACATAAAAATATATTCCCTAGGGGATGAGGGTATGGGGTCATGAGAGGGTAACAGGGAATTGAACATGAACAATGTACAATGAAATGCACATATGAAAATGTCATGAGATCCATTAAGTCGTACATTAAAAATTACCAAAAAAAATTTTTGTAAAACTATGTTCCAAAAAGATCCTGAGAAGAGTGGATTGCTGGCCTTCTTCCCTATAACAACTGGCTCGCCTGCAGAAATCAAGAAATCTAAGTCATCAAGTACACTTACTTCTTCATGATCTGGATTTCATGGCACCACCTTTCTCTGTTTTTGGTACTTAGTTCTAGACGACAGGACTTAATTGCTATTTTGAGATCAAGTTCCTGTCCAAAGAGAAAAATCAACAGAAAATATAAGTAAATTAGGTTCCTATGCTGATTTATTTGCTATCAAAGAAATATTGACCCAGGGAAACACCACTCTTTAGTTTTATTGATTAAACATATTATCCACAGCTTTCTTAAGCCAATAAATTTAATTAGATAAATAATGTTGTTGTCATTGGTGTTAGGTACGATAGAGTCAGATCTGATCATGGCAACCCTAAGTACAGCAGAACGAAGCACTACCCTGCACTGTGCCATATACATGATCTTTTTATGTTGAGCCCATTGTTACAGCACTTTGTTTCTTCTCATTTTGAGTTGTGCCACATCAGCAACTAGAGGTCTCAGGGGCTTTACTGTACTCTTGTCATTAAGGTCAACACTACTTTGAAGAGGCAACTCTTTCCTAGTCATTTCTTGAATGCCTTCCAGCCTCGGGGGCTCATTTTCTGGCACTATATTTGACAGTGTTTCTCTGCTATTGGAAGGGTTTTCAATGGCTAATTGAAACCTGTCCACCATGGGTGGCCCTGCTGGTATCTGAAGTACAAGTGGCATAGCTTTCAGCATCACAGCAACATGCAAGCCCCCACAGCATGACAAGCTGACAGACATATGGGGAAGATAAACCATAAAACTATTAAATCAATGTCTTAACATTCACCTCATACATACCACAACACATAAGCGAAAAGTGACTGAGGCTGATCCTATAATAGGGCTCTTTAGAATACTGCCTCAGACATGCTGCTAGAAAAGCACAAAGATCCTGTCTCCCCAACAAGCCCCTTCTCTGAGTTCAGTCAGGACAACTGACAAGGCCCTAAACTCTAGCATAACTAGATAAAAAGGATAATTCAGGGGTCCTTGGCCTCAAAACAGCAAGAAATAGTTTTAATATGACCAAGCCTAATGCAAAAAGCTCCAAAATTAGATCTTAATCTTTGCATTTCAAATGATGTGGAAAAAATCCTAAAAAGGATTATACTTCTGTTTGCATATCTATAAAATGAGCCTAACAGCTCTTGCCTATAACTAGTAAGTTAGCTAATTCTGACTGAAACTAAATCCATTTTGATGTAATTAACAGGAAGTAGCCAGATCTCATCATGTTCCTGCAACACGAATAGTGCAGCCCAAGATTAGCAGTAAGGGCCAAACGGACTACAACATTTTTCAGATATTATGAAAAGAGATCGAAAGAACGTCCAAGGCAAATAATCTCTGACATAAACCAGAGGTGTGCTAAAAGCCGTGTATGAATAGAGACAGCAGCGCCCAGGGAATGGGAAGAGCAAACATTGGGGAGAAGCAAGACAAACATCTGAATGGGATAAACTGGACTGGGAGCTAGAAGGAGGAAAAAGGCTAAAGATAAGAGAGTTGATAATGCACAGAAAAAGAAAAAATTAGGGCACACTACTAACTAGCCTAACCTTAGCACTCAATCCCTTCAACTTTCATTATGAGTAGATACCTGGTTGTAGCTACATCTCATATGTTATATCACCATGGAGACGATCAGCTTTGACCAGCTTTGACATTAAGCCCTAGATTCTCAAATGAATAAGCTATCTATTTCAAGACAATTCCCACCCCATAAGATCCTTCAACTTCTTAGTTTATATTTCAACTACTTTGTGAAATTCCATCTTTTCACAAAGAATATTCTCTGGGAAGTTTATAGATGCCTAGACCAAAAAAAAAAAAAAAAAAAAAATTCTGTGGTAAAAAAAAATTGAATAAGCTGGATGTGGTGGTAGCATCTGTAATTCCAGCTACTTGGGAGGCGGAGGCAGAAGGATCATGAGTTCAAGGGCAATCTGGGCAGCACAGTGAGTGTTTGTCTGTTTCTCTCTTTTTCTCTGTCTCTCTCTCTCTCTCTCTCTCTCTCTCTCTCTCTCTCACACACACACACACACACACACACACACACACACACCCTGGAATATTCTGGAAATGAATAGTAATGATGGTAAAAATGTAAATGTACTAATACAACAGAGCTACACACTTAAAAATAATTAAAATGATAAATTTTATGTTACATATATTTTACATTAAAAATTAGAAAATTCTAGCCTGGCGCAGTGGCGCATGCCTGTAATCCCAGTGGCTTGGGAGGCAGAGGCAGGAGGATCCCAAGTTTGAGACCAGGGGCAGTCTGTGTAACTTAGTGAGACCCTGTCTCAAAAAAGTAAAAAAAATAGGCTGGGGATGCAGCTCAGTGATCCAGCACTTGCAGAGCATGCAAGCGCAAGGCCCTGGGTTCAACCCCCAGGAGCACAAAAAAAAAAAAAAAAAAAAATAGAAAATACTAAGCTAAGTTACTTTTACCTTTTGGAGCTTTTACTAATTTGGATCATGAATCTCCAAATAAAGAAATATTACATACAGCATTTACCCAAGGTATGTGGACATAGTAAAATTATCTGTCAGTATCCAAAGGATTGGGTCTAAGATCTCTAGGAGACACCAAAATCTGAAGATGTTTGAGTCCATTATTTCAAATAGTGTAGCATTTGCATATAACCTAGACACATATTCTCATACACTTTAAATCTATAGATTTTTTTTCAAATATTTTCTTTCTTCCTTCCTCCCTTCCTTCCTTTTTTTTACTTTGTTGTTGTTGTTGTTGTTGTTGTTGTTTTGTGTTGCTTTTTGAGACAAGGGTCTTGCTGTGTAGCCCAGGCTATCCTGGAACTCATTACATAGACCAGGCTGACCCTAAACTCACATCAATCCTCCAGCTTCAGCCTCCCAAGTGTGGGGATTACAGGTGTGCTACCACACC
Source organism: Pedetes capensis (assembly GCA_007922755.1). NCBI lineage: Eukaryota > Metazoa > Chordata > Mammalia > Rodentia > Pedetidae > Pedetes > Pedetes capensis. The sequence continues at coordinate 19,604 of VMDO01007233.1, read as the reverse complement.
TAGCTTTTTCTCAAATATTTTCAATCTGCAGCTGGCTGAATCTGTGGATGCAAAATTCATGGACGGTCAATTATCTTTTCTTTTCTTTCTTTCTTTCTTTTTTTTTTTTTTTCAGTAGTAAGGATCACACCCAGGGGCTTGCACATAAGTTAGGCAAGTGGTCTAGCCCCAATACCCTTTCTTTAAAGTATTCCATGGAATCAGTTTTTCCAAACACATTTTCAGATGTGTTATCCTATTTCCTAGAAAAGAGTTCTTTCGCTTTTTTGCCATGCTTCCACATCACTTTGCAAATATGGTACTTTCATTATATAAGATACTACAGTACTTTTGTTTCTTTTTGTTTGTTTCCTTTTGAGACAGAATCTCATGCTGTAGACTTGGTAGCTCCAAACTCAGGATCCTTGTGCCTCAGCCTCTGGAGTGCTGAGATTACAGGCATACATCACCACACCCAGTTATATGTGGTTTCTATGCCCATCTCTCTCACTAGATTTGAAGTCTCCTTTAGGGCAGGGAATACTGTCTTGTTGTTCTGGCCACTATCACCACCCAATAATCAATTAAACAAAACATCTCCTGTCCTTTCGTCTTCCTTGTCATGTTTTGAGAGATGCAAATAAAATACTGGGATATAGCTTCCATCAAAACGCGAGTACACCAAAAACTACAAATGTAACCCTTAAGGCAAGCTTGGAAAAGGAATGAGTCTGTTGTCAAGTCTTATTAGAGATTATTTCTTTTCTCCTTACTATAGGCCTGGTTGTCAAATGTCCCAATTTGGGGGGAAAAACACGCTGGTCAATTGGAAAGTTCCTGTCAGATTTCTAAGATTTTAGGGGAGCCCAAATCTCTTCTATTTAAAAAGTGATGAATTCCATAGAGACAGAAAGTAGAATGATGCTGTCAGGGACCAAGGAAAGGGAAAATAGAGAGTTGTTTAATGAGTACAAAATTTTAGTTTGGGAAGATGAAAAAGCTCTGGAGATGGATGGTGGTAATGGTTGCATATCAACCTGAGTGTGATTAATGCTACTGAACTGTATACTCAAAAATGTTTAAAATGGAAGACAGATGTGTGCATTCCCAGCACTCGGGAGGTTGAAGTAGGAGGATGGAGTGAGTTCAAGGCCAGTGTGGTCTACATAGCAAGTTTCAGGCCAGCCTAGGCTACATAGTGAGACCCTGCCATACAACCCAGCTATACCACTCCTGGGAATATACCCAAAGGGAAACAAGTCATCATACCACAGAGACACCTGCATCTCCATATTTAATGCAGGATTCTTCACAATTGCAAGTATATGGAACTAACCAAGATGCTCATCCACAGAAGAATGGATTTAAAAATGTGATAAATATACACAATGGAATATTACTCAGCAATAAAAAAATGAAATAATGTTATTTGCCGCAAAATGGATAGAACTGGTGAATATCATCTTAAACAACTGAACACAGGCTCAAAAAGAGAAATACCTTATATTCTCAATAATATGTGGGAGCTGAATCTCACTTAAAGGAAGAAAAAACCTGTACATAAGTAGATATATAAAAATGAACAATTGAACTTAGCTAAGAAGGGAAAATGTAAGCAAGTAGAAAAAAGGAGGGAGGGGACTAGCAAAAGGAAGAAGGTTGTGGAAAGTGGGGAGGGGAAGAGAAACAATTTAAAGGGATAAAAGGGGAGAGGATCTCAAATGTAAATGATGCAACGTATAACCCATATTCATGAGTTGTACTACATATTAGTCAAAAGGCTCCATAAACTTTGTAAGTTGATGAAAGTGTAACCAAAAGTGATA
>VMDO01007233.1:0-17699 GCA_007922755.1 Pedetes capensis | reverse complement strand
CACCATGGCGCTCGGCCCATAATTTTTTCAAATGATGAATTCATCCATCTTCAGCCAGGGACTGTGAGAAGCCATTGTAAAAGCATGCCAATGCATACTTTTTTCTTTATGACCAGGCTACCAGGCAGGCTTAGATAACACAGGGAACATTCCACTGCAAGCACCTGTCTCCTTCTTTATTTTTCTTTGAGTGCATTGTGATCCCTCAGGTGGTAAGAATCATTAAATTCACGACTTTGCTACTACAGTACTTAATGCGTTCACCTTCGCCTTTCCTTCTTTCTCTCCAAGAGTTCCTCCTATATTCTGTATAGAAACCTGCTTCACAAAGTTACCTCAGTTCTATCAATGGCATTTGTCATTCTAATTGCTCCACAAACAGGCTTATTCTCCCAAGATGAGACAGAAGTCTCCTCTTCCTCCTCCCCTACAAATTACGGGCTCTCTACACACATTCCTAAAAACAGTAAATGATTTTTCTTCTTAGAGTTACTTCTCTGTTCATAAGCCAAGTACAGGCATTTTAGTAATATCTTAACTGCTCATCTTGTCCCACATGTTTTTCCAGTCAAATTTATCCTGTGCAAAGTAATTTTCCTAAAACACTATTTTTATCTTTACATTTCCTTGTTAAGGCCAATTAACAATGAAAGGCATTATGATAACATATACAACAACAAAGCAACAGCAGGAACTAACAATAGAGGACTTTCACAGGACGAGTACTGTACTTAGCTTTACTTACATTACTGTTTTATTTAACTCTCAGACCCAGGAATATACATTAGTATGCTATTTCACAGATAACAAAACAAAAGCTATACTGCGGAAATTGGTGTGGTTTAACATCTAGTTACCCACAACGTCCTTTGCGAAAGCCTGAAACCCTCAAATGGTAACACATCAGTTTGTGTGGTTGTGAACCCTTGCATTTTTCTGCGGAAACGGTTCATAGTTTTTACTGGTGTATCAAAAGACATGGCTCAAACATGGTTAACTGCTGTTACAATAGTTACACATTTTCAATTAAATTAAAGCAAATTTCCTGAGTCTGATATTAGCTGGCTTACACAGAATAGAGCTCCCCACTTTCAAACTAACTTCCTCCCTTTGAAGCCATGATCTTCTTCACCAACTTACCCTAATACTGTCGTTCTCTACCTAGAATGCACCCCCAACTCCAAATCTACCAATGCTTCCAAAGTTTTAACTCCGGGCTCACCATAAACACTTCTTTGTCTACTCCAGTCTCCACTGATTATAGGCCCTCCAAGCACACATACACACGCACACACGCAGGGGCACACTCACTCCGACAGGCAGCCACCTCCCCCCGCATTCAGCCTCTTTTTCTCAACCTTTCGTGCTCACACATACACACTCGGATGTGCATCTGCCTCAAATACTCTAACACTCTACATGCACAAAGAGACACATATGCATTGTCACCCTCATGAAACAGGTCACATCTTGACATTCATACCAAAGTTCTAATAGCCCTATCCCACTACACGCTCCAAAAACCTTGAACTCAGCCACCCAGGCTCACAAGCACAGCATCATACACACCCTCGCTACTGGCCCACAAATACTGCCCAAGGTCTCACGACAATCTCTCACACACTGACAGCCCCACGTCCCACAGACGCCCCGACAAACCCACCGCTGCTCCTTCTCGAGCCCCGCCCTCACCCGATGCTGGTACAGACAGACATTCCCGAAGCCGCCGGTGCCAAGCCGCTCCCGCATCTCCCAGGGCCCGCCCGCGCCCGGCCGCAGCCCCGGGGGCCGCTCCATGGGGCGGGAGGGCTAGCGGCCTTTAACTCCGCCACCGTTCCAAGGCCGGTTCCGGGCCGTCGAGGCTCGCGCGTCTTTCTTCTCGCGAGATGTGTGCGTCACTTCCGGTAGCTGCTTCAGGAAAAACTTTGCACGGCTTTCGCCTGACCCTGCAGGAGCCTAACTGTCCAAAGGTTGTAGTGATAAACAGGACGCTCTCGGTTAGCTCTCTTAAGGGCCCGGGGGCATTTTCCTGGTTGAAAGGACATACGTGGTTTTTTTTTTCTTTTTCAGATTTGAAAAATATAAGATCTCTCCAAACCAGTCTCTTGTGCGTTCGTCTTCTCTAAGCTTCACAGTGCCCCTATCTCGTCTGCATTTCATCTTTCTTCGGGCCCCTGCCATGGATCCTCCAACCCTACCAACATCTGAGCCGACACTTGCAAAAGCATCAGTGATTTCAATCGTGCACAATCCAAAGAATTTGAAAGAATTCTGCACTTACAGCCCCATTGATGGTTTAGCCTTCAAAGTTAACTATTACTTCCTAGAATCCAAACGACTGAAAGAAGTGATGTTATGCCAGAATTAAAAAAAAAAAAAAATGTTCTTGTGGTCTTTGCAAGCTTCCCTAAATGCCTCATGGAGCTTACTGTCAAGCAGCCTTGAAGTTACGTTTTTGCCAGTACGGTGGTTTTTCACTGTGGGAATTGTTGCTGAGGTGTGCTGCAAGGCTGCAAAGGCAAGCTTTAGGAATAAAATGCGCTTCTGAGTGGCTTGCATAAGGAAACCACTTAAGTTGGTCTTATTCCTCACAACGTAGGGATCTCAATAACTCAAAGTGTAAGAATCAGCATGGAATCAAATTCTCAATTGCGTCAGTGCAACCAAAATATTGAGTGCTGCGTGATACATAGGATGTCAATGTTGTGGGTCACCTGATAACGGTACTATGGGAGATGCTTGTTATTTGCATGGCTTCCATGAAACTGGAGTGTTAGACTTGGAGGTAATGGTAAATAGAGCTTCTGAAAACACATCCCTTAGAGCTGGGCAGAATGCACAGAGGATTTTGGTGCATATTGTCATGATAGTGTTAAGCCCTCCCATTTGTTGTGTGTACAGCACAGCAAGTACTAGTGTGTGTCCAGTCTCTACAGGTGGGGCTGTAATCTCATAATTGTCACTCAGAAGAGAGAATGAGGAATGCTGAGGATGCCAGCTAGGACAGTGATGATTGGGCTGACCCTCAAGTGGCCATCTTTGCAGAAAACAGGTTGATTCCTATAGTGCAGTTTTTAAACATTCTAAGAACACTAGTTTACGTTTTTGTCGTTCTTTTTCCCTCATGATGGTTAACCCTAGGTTCCATAATCATCTGGTTTGAAAGCTTCCGATTTTTCATGTGTAAAATGGACATCATAATACTTCAGAGATTTTGCGAGGATTAAGTAAAACCCTGTGTTGACCATAAGTGCCCAATATATGTTGTTGTTAGGTGCCACCGAGTCGGGTTGAACTCATACCAACCCCATGTACAACAAATCAAGACTACCTGACTCTGTGCCCTTCCTGACACTCTTATCAGTGTTTTTCTGCTATTCATAGGGTTTTCCGTGGCTGGTTATTTCAGGAATGGGCTGCCAGGTCCTTCTCTCTAGCCTGCAGCACCTGGTATTCCCAGGCAGTCTCCCATCCAAGAACTAAACAGACCAACCCTGCTTAGCTTCCAAGATCAGACAAGATCGGATGCCAGGGTACTATGGCTGCAGATACCCAATATATAAAAACAATTATTTTCCTTTTGGCTTCCAAGATACAGCATTCTGTGATCTCACTGCTCTTTCTCTGTATACTGTGGGATCACTCTGTTTCCTAGCTTGCCTTCAATAGTGGTTATCTTCAGCTTAGCACTGTATCCATCCAATCTTATTTTTGTCCTTTCCCTTAACTGCATTTATGACCTATACCCTGATGATCCCTAGAGCCCTACCACCAACCCGGCTCACCATGAATTTAGAATTATCCAACAGTACATTGGGTGCATCTGTTAGATATCTTAAATATCTAAACAACGTATTCAAAGCAAAATTCATTATCTTTTCTTCTAACTGCTCCTTCTCTTCCCAATTAGACTGTAAACTCTGAGACAACAGGCATCATGCTGGGGCATGGCTGTACATATTCTTGGAGCCTAAAAAAAAATGCTGGGCACATAGGAGTTAAATATCTGAAGGAATGAATGGGTTCTTAAATACGAATAAGATGAATGCTATAAGAGAAAAATAGCTAAGGTCATAGGTTCTTCTCTACTCTGGGTTCCTTAGGGAGAAACCACCCTATGTGATTCTGGGATAACAGCTGGACCTAAAGTGCTGGCCACTCTTACACACACTACCTCATTTCAGTGGTCATAGGGAACATAACACAAGGTACTTTCAACCATGGAAAAGCATTTGGATTTTATTTGGTAGTTTAAAAGTTTATTGAAAATGTAGATGAACACGGCTATTCTTAGAGCTGGATGAAAGACATGTTTTTAACTCAGAATTTTCATACTAGAGTGACTTTTCTAAAAAAATAAAAAATAAAAAAAAAAAAATAAAAAATCCTAAGCCTCTTGCTGCAAGCAGGTTCCATGGGAATGCACAAAAAAAGAGGCAGAGGAACAGTCCCCATGGGAGACTGCAGTCTCATTAAAAAACAAAACAGGCTGCAACAATTTCCTGTGAAGTTCATAGAGTCCTTCCCTTTGCTTAGTCATCCAGAGTGAAGTCAAAGGGCTCAAAGTCTTTCCGGAAGCGGCGGGCCAGAGTCTCCTCCTCTTCCTTGCTGATCTGGCATTGCCTCCAGTCAGATTTGTCAGGAATATTAAGAATGGATTCACTGGCCAGTACCTCCCTGCAGAAAGGGCACAAAGAAGTCAAACTGGGGAGTATTATCCCGAATACCCCTCCTCCACCTGTCCCTCTCTACCAAGAGAGAACTCTCCTCAAAAATCACCCAAAGTATACAGATTTCTCTGACTTAGCTCATACTGTTCTTCTATCCTGTGTGCCATCTCTACCATCCTATCTATCAAAAACATACCCATTTTAAGAGACCACTCAGGTTTTACCCCTTTCCTGACCCCTGGTCCCCCACTTACTTCTGTCTTTCTGGAAAAACCTGTAATTCCATTGCTGATACTTAGGGAAAGAACATGACACAGTAGAAAGAGGACAAGCCCTAGTGTCAGAAAGATCAGACTGGATTCCATTCCTAGATGTGCCACTTGCTGTCTACAGCTTGAACAGTTTACTTCATTTCTTGATTTCCTCACTTACGAAATGTAAGTAAGAGTACCTACCTTAAATAGTTTTATGATGTATAGAGGTAACACAATCAAAGCTCCACACTGTGATTACATCCTGCCTTAAACTGTAGTTTTGTCATTCTCACTAGACCATGAATTTACTGAAAGCATGGTAGAGTCACATGTCATGCCCATTCTGACTTAAAATCCTTCTGTCTTTCCTTCAAGGGGGCTAATACCTACATAGCACACCAACAGAAGTTCATTGTGAAGAAAACAACTTCTCTTGGCTCTCAGGATTAAAGAATATCTATACAGATACATATACACTAATTGCTTCTGATTTCTATTGCTTTATATTTTTTACTTATTTTGATAAATTAGATATAATTCTACGTGGTTCATTTTCAACTTTGAAGTTACAATAAATAGAAGAGTTGGAAATAAATCACGAGTCCTCTAAAAGTCAAAGGACCTGAGCTCAAGTTCTAGCTCCTTGAACCTACTTTTTCACATATAAAATGAAGATGTAACTACTTTTCTTATATCACTGGGGGAAAAAAAGGTTTTTAAGGTATTTTGTTAAGTATAAATGCTATTAACTATAAATTAGCATTTTGAAAAATATTCATTGTTGAAAATACAAATGACTATCATGATCACAAAATTATCCAAAGGATCACCCTTTTGTAGGCTTTACATGCCTGTGTATATTAGCGATCACGTGCCTATGTCATCAATATGCACATCTACATCTGTTGTTAAGGCAACAACAAAACGATCAAGTCAAACATTTGAAGCATATACATACTTGTTCTCCTTTATCAATTATCTTTTTGAAGTGTAGACCACTACATTTGCTAGAATTATTAATGGGGCAATCTCTTGGAAGCTTTCCAAATTAATCCAGGAGTGGTTCACTCAAAGCCCAGTTCCAACTACAGAAAAAAATCACTGCCAATCACAAATACTAGCATCAAATAATGCATTCCGTATATTTTCTACTTTTTTCCATACTATCCTTTTTATAAAAAATTTTTATTGGTAATTTTTAATGTACAACTTGCGGGGCTCATGATGACACTTGCATGTAGGCATTTCACTGTACATTGCTCATGTTCACCACACTGTCTCTTCTTGTCATAACTTCATGTCTTCAGTCTTTGCCTAACTTATCCTACTCCTTGTATTGTCTTGTAATCATGTTCTGCCTGATATGAGGAGCAGAAGTGAAGCTTCAGCCAGGCTTTTAGAATACTACAAAATAATGAGGTGAAGACCTCACATTTTGGGATTCCTCAGACCTGGGTTTGAATTTAACTACTGTGTGACAATGGGCATGCTACCAATCCCTCTTAAGCCATGCTACCCAACAGAGTACCCAATAGCCAGCTGTTTGGCTACTTTAATTTAAATTCTAATTGATTAAAATTAAATGAAATTAAAAATTCTGTCCCTCACTACCTCAGCCACATTTTCAAGTGTCCAACAGCCACACATAGCTAGTGATTACTGTATTGGAAGTGCATATTTATACAGCATTTCTATCTTTGTGGAAATTTCTGTTGGGCACTGCTCTAGAGTCTTGTTCTCCACGTTGGCAAATTGAGATGACACTATTTACCTTATAGAGTTGTGAAGATTAAATGAGGCAATGCATATAAGTTCTTGGTATAGTGCCTGACCTATAGCATATGCTCATTGGTAGAACTTTACTCTTTCTGGCTGGAATGCCCTCATCTCAGTCTTTGCTCTAAAGGTATCTCTCAAATTCAACTTTGACTCTTTCATGAAGCCTTACACTAAGTAAAAGAAAGCTCTTGTCTCTCTGAGTGTCTAAAGTACATTCTTCCCCCAAACTCTGCCACAGTATTGTTCATGTTCTGACTCACCCGAAGACTAAAAGCTCCTTGGGGAAGGACTGTTTCCTATTCGGCTTTTTATCAGTTGTCCATGCAACTGACTCCTTTGTTTATAATTGCTGTTGTTGTTGGGTACCTTTGAGTCAGATCTGACTCATAGTGACCCTACATACAACAGAAAAAATAGTACTCAAGAGCGGGGCGCGGTGGTGCACGCCTGTAATCCCAGCAGCTTGGGAGGCGGAGCCAGGAGGATCACAAGTTCAAGACCAGAGGCAGTCTGCATAACTTAGCAAGACTCTGTCTCAAAAAAAATTTAAAAAAATAAAAATAAAAGGCTGAGGGTGCAGCTCAGTGGTCCAGCACTTGCAGGGCATGCAAGTGTGAGGCCCTGGGTTCAACCCCCAGTACCACAAAACAAAACAAACAAAAAAAAAAAGGTCTACCCAACACTGTGCCATACACATGATCTTTTTATGTTTGAGCCCAATGTTGCAGCCACTGAGTTTCTTCTCATTTTGAGTCATGCTACATCAGTAAAAGGAGGTCCCAGGGGCTTTACTCTCTTACTGTCATTAATGTCAACTCTACTTTGAGGACCTGTAGCCTAACACTGTGCAGTCCAATCCCATCAGATCTCGAAAGCCAAGCAGGGTCAGACCTGCGTAGTACTTGGAAAGGAGACCACTTGGGAACACCACGTACTGTAGGCTTGGGAGGAGGACCCTATAACCCACTCTGAAAAAACAATCAGCCATTGAAAATCCTATGAATAGGAGAGAAGCACTGACAATAGTGTTTCACCTGTTGTACATAGGGTTGCTATAAGTCGGACACCAACTCAATGGCACCTAACAACAACTACTTTGAAGAGACAGCTCTTCCCCAATTATTTCTTGAATGTCTTCCAGACTGAGGGGGCCTATTTTCTAGCACTGTATTTGACAGTGCTTCTCTACTATTCAAAGGCTAATTTTGGGGGAACTGGGCTACCATTTCCTTCTCCATATTCTATCTTAGTCTGGAAGCTCAGCTGAAACCTGTCCACCATGGGTGGCCCTGCTGGTATCTGAAATACTGGAGACACAGCTTCCAGCATCACAGCACTATGCAAGCCCCCACAATAAGACAGGCTGACAGACATATGGGGGTTATTTATAGTAGGGCTAAGGAAAATACACTGAAAAGAAAGAAAACATACAAACCTTCCAAATTGCAAAGGAAAATTCTTTTTAATTCTGTGGAAAAGCTTCTCTCCTGTGTCAAGTTCAACATAAAAATATGCTGCTCCTGGCTGTGCAATCTAAAGTAAACAGAGTTGTATGAGGACATATGATAGTGCTTTGAAAACCTAAAACACTAGCTCATCTCCTTTAAGCTCTAATTTAGCAAAGAATTCAATCTAGAAGTACAAGAACAAAAGATGTGTGAGAAGCTGTAAGTACCAAACTACTTCAGTTTGAAAAGCCATACTGTCAGATATTACCAATCCTCCCAGTGGCACTCACCCTTCTAAGTTCCCGTATTAGAAAATGTCTAATTTCTTATTCTTCCCAGGAAAGCACTAAGACTTTATTGTAATGCTACCTTCACTTCCAGGCTAATCAATATCCTGTATTCTAGTTCCAAATTGTATACTGCCTATTTAATACTTTTGGAATGCCTTAGAGTCAACATGTCACAAACCAGATCTTGACTCCTCCCTCCTGTTTCACCTGCTTGATGTCAGAGTGCTCTGGGATTTCCAACAGCTCCATCTGATGCTCTTGTGCCTGGGTAATGAAGGCATCTTTAATATCATCTGTAGTGCAGCAGCTCAGTGGCACAGGAATGACCTGGGTGGAGGTTGGGAGAATAGCAGAGATTCTCTGTACAGGTCCCAGGGAGGTTGTGTCTGCACAGTCTCTGAGAATCAGCAAATCCATCACAGGGGTAAAGAAACACCCCTCAGCACAGACTCTCCTCAGGCCAGACAGCCTCTGTCAGCCTGTCTGTAGGACTTAAACTTATGAGATAGCCTGCCATATGTTGGACTCAATCTGTAATGCAGAAAAAGCTCAACAGAGAGATCTCTGTCTTCAAGCCTTTGCCAGCTCCTATATAATCTATGTGGCAGAGTCAGGCCCACTTGAAAACTTAACAAATGTGCCAGAAAGAAACCACCACAACTATAACTATGAACAAATTATCTATAATCACTGAATTTTGAGCAACTAGCCCCAGGTGGCTAAGAGACTATTTGCTACCTCTAAGCCTTCACTCATGCTGATCTTCCACATAAAATATCTACTTATTTCCAAACTCTTACCAAGCAAGGCCCACATCTTTCTTGGAACTTCTCTCAACTACCCACTCCTTTTCTAAACTAGACACTCAACATCTTGCCGTTCACTTACAGCCATCATGCACTTCCCTATGAAATCTCTGGGATTATCATCAGATACTAACATCTTTTAAATGAACATTATTAAAATATTATTATGAATATTCATTAAATAACTTAAGTATTACATTAAAATTAAATTAAAGTTAACTATTATTTAAATATCTATTTATTCAGCTTAAGGTCACCACAGTACCTCTGAAGATCTTGGACAGAGAACACCTACCTGTAGCTGAAGGTGATGGCTCTTATAATTTCTCTCAAATAGAATACACCGTTTCCCTCGTTTCTTAAAGAAGTGTTTCAGGGTGGCTTTATACTTCTCTACCTCTTCTACCACCTCTGCTGAAAGCTCCAACACTGATTGGTAGTGTCCAATGGGCAGGATGAGGACGTGGTCATCAGATAAGCCTCCTTTGGCCAAAGCAAGGTAGCACTGAAGAAGAAGCACATAGAGTGGGAAAAGCAATTCCCTGTATTATCCTCCAGGGAGAAAAACCTGGACAAAGAATGAGTGTGAGGGTATAGGAAAAAGTGCTCAAGATGCTCCTGAATTTCAAGGCCAGCCTGGGCTACAAAGAGAGACCATGTTGCAAACAAAACAAAACAAAACAAAAAACAAAAACAACTCAAAAAAACCAAACAACAAAAAACTTCACAGGCACTAATTTTTTTTTATTTTTTACAGTAACCACTTTTTACTGTATATGTGTTAAAAGATTACTCTAAAAGCCTGAGTCTTCTAGCCTTCTCTTTATGTCATAAGATCACTATTAAAAACATCAGTTTTTATATTGTGACGTACATCCTTGGGGCTGTTAAAGTCTAAACTAAATAGCTGCCTCCACCTCAAAAGCATTTGTAATTCTTGTGAATAGTTTCATACCTTTCTCAATCTCCTCCGTCTCTTTCAAATTCTCACTCTCTAATCTGTCCTACACTTGAATGATCTCTAATGCTGCATAAATAAGACCTGAGTGAATGTTTCTCCCATAATTGTTATTGTTGTTAGGTGCCAGCAAGTCACATCCGACTCATAGCAACCCTATGTACAACAGAATGAAACACTCCCCGACTCTGTACTGAGTTGAACACCGACCCGACAGCACCTAACGACAACAACAACCACAATATTACTGAGGGGAATATAAAATAGTGCAGCTATTTTGGAAAACAGTTTGGCAGTTTCTTAAACACAAATTTACCATATCATCCAACTATTCTATTCTTTGGTATCTATCCAAAAGAAACAAAAACATATGTCTACACAAAGACTTGTATGTAAATCTTACACAGCAGCATTATTCCTAATAGCCAAACAGTGGAAACAACCCTAATGTCCATTAAGTGATGAACTGATAGACAAAATGTGGTATATTCATACAAAGGATATGCTACAACATTGATGAACCTCAAGAGTATGATGTTAGTAAAAGAAGCCAGACACAAAAGACTTTATATTGTATGATTCCAGTTATGTGAAATATCCAAAACCCACAAATTTATGAAGACAGAAAGTAGACTAGTGGCTACCTGGAACTGAGGGAAACTGAGATTAACTATAGATACTATATATATCTACATTTATATCTATATATAGATAAAACTATAGATATTATATATATAAGGAATTTCACTATAGCAATGGAAATGTTCTAAAACAGAATTAGGTGATGGTTGCATTATTCAGTAAGCTTACTAATAAATCAATAAATTATACACTTAAATGGGTACACTTTATATATCAATCATGCCTCAGTAAAGTTAATAAAAAACAAACAGGTATATCCTTCTCTGTAAAATATCCAGGGAAGTAACTCACATGTGTGCCAATATTGACCACCAAATGCTTTTCCACTTCAGGGCTGGCAAGGCAAAACCAGCAGGGTCCTGGAGGCTGAGCTTCATGTGGAAGAAAGCCAAGTGTTACTATGGTCCTAGCACTATAGCATATAATTACCCTACAGAACTTAGCCTTGTCTGATCTTTATATTCTGCAAAGACTGTATATAGCACTGCCACGATGAGCTGGACTTGTGCTCCTCACTATGACCCCTCCACCCTCCAATATCATTTTCAATGAAACTGAACCTCTATTAGAAGAGTTCTGAATTTGTAACCAATTCACAGGTAGGTGACTCACAAACAGATCACCACATATTTACAAAAGAAACATGTCAACAGAAATAGACTGCAGAGAAAGAACAATGAACTGGGGTGTTAGGTACCTCAGCTGTAGTCTAAGCTATGCAAGTAGTTAGCTACCTGACCATGGATAATATTTTACATTCCTAAGGTCTTTGCCTGCAGCCGTAGCCCTGTGGCATCTGATCTAGTCAGATCTCGGAAGCTAAGCAGGGTTGGGCCTGGTTAGTACTTGGATGGGAGACTGCCTGGGAACACCAGGTGCTGTAGGCTTGGGAGACGGACCCAGAAACCCACTCCCAAAAAAATCAATCTGCCATTGAAAACCCTATGAACAACAGAGAAGGACTGACAATAAGTGTTTCGCCTGTTGTACGTAGGATTGCTACGAGTCGGATACCGACTCAACAGCACCTAACAACAACAACAAGGTCTTTAGCTCAGTCAGTAGAGTGTTGCTCTGTACTCTCTGAGGCTCTGAGTTCAATCCCAGCACTCCAAAAATGAGAGAAGGACATGGCAACCCACTCCTGAAGCAATTCTGAAAATACCAGCCATTGTAAACCCTATGAATAAGTATATAGGTTTTCTATGTCACATCCAATTGAGGGTACCTAACAACAACAACAAGGTCAGATTTTTCAATTTTGAAATAAGAGGGTAGAGACAGAGGATCTCAATGAAATAGCCTGAAAATCCTTCCTCTTGGTTTGATTATTCTATTATTTTAGAACCAATATTAGTTTTATATACTCTCTACTAATTTTTATAAAGAAAAAGAGCTTTCTTTATAGTTCTTCAGGAAGAGCCTCAAACAGCCTCTAAGTTAGGCCATTTTTAAATTACTGTATTTTTACCTTTTTACCTTTGCACCTTTTCTCTGCCAGACGAAGCTCTCTTAGCAATGCTGCTTTACAAACAAACCCAAAATAACAGCTATTGGTCACACAGGAGACTTCTGGAACCAAGGCACTTACGAGGCTTACGAGGCTGTTTTGGGTGAGGAGAAGGTTTGCTATCTCGGCCTGTGGATGAACGCTTCCTTCCCTGCTTTTCATTTAAATCAAAGAAGAACTGACAGGTGGTTTCTTCCTGGAATGGCCAAAAGGAAAGGAGTGTATTATTCAACTAACCTTTAGACAAGGAGCCAACCATTCACAAAGGAACATATCTAATATGTCTAATATGTCTAATAATTAGATATGAACATATCTAATATGTCATGTCTATGTTTTCTCTCACCCTTCCTATTTACAGAAAAATATATGTGTGTGTGTGTGTGTGTGTGTGTGTGTGTGTGTGTATACATACACACACACACATATCTTCCCAACCCTGATGCCTAGACTCTCAATCACACATCTCCACACGCTTATCCAAGCTTCTACCAAATTCATCTCTTTGGAAAACAGGTTAAAATGCAAGATATAAAGCAATTATTGCCTAAAACAGAACAATACAAACCCACTCAAAATTATTCTTCCTTTTTCTCTCACCAGGGACTCAGAGTAGTCCTACAATTTCACATGTCAAACAAATTTAATTCAACTTTAATAAAACATATTTTAAAAAAAAGTCATTAGGAGCAAAACTAAAAAAAGAAGACAGAAAAGTCTTTCTGAAAAGAACAAAAAGTGTAAGAGACCCTGCATCCTAGTTAAGGGAGCTTGACATTTCTTGCTTTAGTGGGAGAAAAATTAATTTCAAAAAAGTCTGCTATTAACAAAAATTTTTCAGAGTGACTCTAATCTCCCTACTAGTAGTTATTATAAAATCACAAATTACATTGCCACCAAGCTAGATCCTTGCCTGAAAAGCTAAGACCAGATAAACAACTTTAGATAAGGAAAATCATGTGAAACTGTAACCCCAATATATGAATCAAGTTTAGACAAAGACAGCTTAACATGAAACTGATACAATTAAAAAAATACTGAACTTAGTTAAAACCTACTTGTTGTTGTTGTTAGATGCCGTCAAGTCGGTATCCGACTCATAGCGACCCTCATAGGGTTTTCAATGGCTGACTGTTTCGGGATTGCCTTGGGAATGGATTGCCAGGTCCTTCTCCCATTTTTGCAGTGCTGGGAATTGAACTCGGGACCTCAGAGACTGCAGCGCAGCGCTCTACCAACTGAGCTAAATCCCAGCCCTAAAACCTAGTAAGACTTTCTAAATATTATCATGAGTTGCCAAAGAAAAAAAGATTTCGTTCTAAGGATTAAACTTGTCTTATGACTAAACTATATCCAGCAAAAAAAAAAAAAAAAAAAAAAAAAAAAAAAAAAAAAAAAAAAAAAAAAAAAAAAAACCCTATAATGGGCAACCCTGCCCAGAAAACAGCATCCCTCAGTCAAATCATACCTCAGGGGCAGGAATTTGCTTTCCCATGCATGTTTCCTTTCCAGATTTTCTGTAAGGGTTTTCAGTGACATCTGGAGGCTGTTTTACCAGTTCTGCTGCATCCATTAGTTTCATAGGAACAATACTGAATGCATAAAGATACTTTAGAGAAAAAAAAAAAAAAAAAATCAGGGGAAATACTGTTATCCAAATGTAGTGAAATTATTTCATTGTGAAGATTTCACAGAAAGTTGCCTAAAATTGAGTAAAATTGGAAGCCTGTTTATGGCTCAAAGAATACACAGTAGTACATCAAATGCCAATTTAGTGACCTATGCAGGGGCTAACAAGGACTGACAAAGTAATGAGCAATAAATCAAAGCCATAGCCCTTATACAAATTAGCAGATAAAGGAATAGTGAAAAGTCATCCAGCAGGACTTGCTCTGTAACTCTTCTTTTTTTTTTTTTTTCTTTTTCTCTTTTTTTTTCTTTTTTTGTTGTACTGGTGGTTGAACCCAGGCCCTCACGCCTGCATGCTTTGCAAGTGCTGGACCACTGAGCTGCACCCCCAGCCCTCCCCTTTTTTTTTCTTTACTTTTTGAGACAGGGTCTCGCTAAGTTACTAAGCAGACTTCTTCTGGTTTCGAACTTGCGATCCTCCTGGCTCTGCCTCCCAAGCCGCTAGGATTACAGGTGAGCGCCACCACGCCCAGCTTGTTCTGTAACTCTTAAAGATACACTGCTTCTGTCTCTGAGTCTGCCTTTGTGAATCCTGTCAATAAAATCACGGCACTGCCATTCTTTTTTCCTAATGAAAATGACAATTAGGTAACTTGAGTCTTCCCTTTCTAATCTTATACAAACTCAGCTAATGCTAATAAAATCTTCCTAATGACAAGTAGCAAAGAATATTCATGTAACTATCTACAAGCTTGGACTAATGGTATAGAGATTTAAAACTTTAGATATTGTATGAATAGATGCTTAACCTAACTATGATCAGGGAAATGCAAGTAAGTAATAATGATACACCATCTTCCACCTAACAGACTGGCAAAAACTTCCATAAAAATTTGGCACTACCCAGTGAGAGTATAGAGGGGAAGGGAAAACAGCCCAGATACCACTGGTAGAAGTATAGATTGAAACAAAATTTTGAGATGAATGCTTGTCAAATTAAAATATACACATATCCTCTGACTGAAGTGTGAGTTGCTTGACATGTCTCTGAGAGGAAAGCTATACATTAAAAATACTATGAGTGCTATTCAGCTTAAAAGGGCAATTCAAAACATTACAAATCTAAACTTGCTATAATAGAAGTGGGCTTAAAAACTTAAAAGCTGAAGCCGGTTATAGCGGCACATGTGTGTAATCCTGGCACTCAGGAGGCTGAGGCAGGATGATCATGAACCCAAGGCCAGCCTCAGCTAAATAGTGGCACCTTCTCTCTCAAAAAAACAAAACAAAACAAAATATAAAACCTCCCAAAACAAAACAAAAGTAAAATATGGGAAAAATTAGGTATTTGCTTATTTTTTATATGGTCATTGTCTATGGGATGTTATAGAGGAATAACGTTCAGACTATTTAGGCAGATTATTCTGCCAATTTTCCCACTAGACTGTTTATCCCAATTTTAGCTGCATGAATTCTGAAAAGGCTGTATTTGGCCCCAGAAAATTAGAAATGCTCTCAGGCAAGTGAGAAAAACAATCTCCTTTTCTAGTATATTCTCTTTCTTTATCTGTGCTATTTTCCAATATAAGGACAGATTCCAAATATCATTAATATTTCCCAAACCCAAGAAAAGCTTAAGTAAATCCTTGGGAAGATTTTATTATTTCAGCTAAATGTAAAGAACCAAGAGCAAATTTATAAATGTCTATAGAGACGACCACATGGATATGAAAGGAAAGGGGCACCATTCATTTGATACTCTGCCTTTATTCAACGGAACCTATTTTCCCAAACTTTTCTCTAAAATCTCCTACAAAGCACCCAAGGAAACTTGACCTTTTATCAGTCTAACTTCACAAAGGAGTCACTAAAGCTACCAGGTCTTTGTGGCTGGCAAGAAGATCTGAATGCTAAACTGGGCAAGAGAAACATTTATCAAGCAGACAAAGAATACAACCTACCATGAAACACTCAAATCTTTACCTTTTTCTTTTCTGGATTTCCAACATTTGCCAGAGCTATAAACCGGGTGGCATGCTGCACAGTTTCCTGTAGAACAATGTGGTTTCTAGGACATATTTGAGAGATAACAGATTACCAGCACTTTACTTTTGATTTGCAATTATGAAATATGTAGACTCCATGGGGCCATGAAAACAGTGAGGTCCTGAGATGACCATTACAAGTCATAGGATCTCAAAGAAGTTACCTATCCAACTAATAAGATTTACCATCCATCTAGTGGGGTAACAATCCCTAATTCACAGGGATGTTGTCACAAAGAAATGAGATCATATCTCTGGAAGCACCAAACTCCAACTTTTGGTTTTAAAAGAGTTGTGAAACTGGCAAAATATTGACAATTGCTGAAGCTGGGTGATGGGGACATGAGGGTTCATCTTACTATTTTCTTTTGTGTAATAAAAAGCTAAATAGTGAAAACTAAAAATAAGTTATTCTAAGTGGAAAAAGCATGCCTCAAATATTAATAAATAATATGATTTCATTTTTCTAGGAGAAAATATAAAAATATCTGAGGATTTTACATGATAGAAAAAATAACGGAAATTGTATCTATTAAGTTTTTGACCTTTTCTATGTTTTAAAAGTATTCTACACTGGTCAACAATTATTTATAACTAAAACGAAAAATTAATAAAAGTTTTTGATTCTCAAACTGAAATACTTCCAAGGTGATTATCATGAGAGCTGAATTTTCAAGAATGTACAAAGAGTACTGGTTTGACCTGATGAAGACAAGACCTAATGTGCTATGAAGAGGCTACAATGATTTCATAATATTGTTACCTTGGACCCTCAAACTTTTAAAGGTCCTTATAATCCAGTCCCTTTTATTTCAAAGGATTAAAACATATTTGAACAAACTCAGAGATGAATGACTTGGATAAAAATGAATGAGTTTATAAAGAAGATCCAAGAAATAGTCTTCAGCAAGCCAAAAGAATGAAATGCTATTCACCGATATGGAAGCCTCTCATAATATGACTTTTCCAAAGCAGCAAAATGATATCTTGGTTTTAAATCTGTGGCAAGACTGGAGACCAAAGCAGAGCCACATTTTTTGGTGTCCACTTCTCCCTAAAAAACAGAAACTTGGTCATCCACACAAGACCCAGGAATTATCAAGAAATGCAAATATATAAGAAGACACTTTGAAATGTCTTTTAAATTTGTCCATAAATACAAAATGTAAGCAGCAGGATTTGCAAAGTGAATTGTATACTTACGACAATCAGACAAAAATAAAACACATACAAATACTATACTATTACAAGTACAGAAACAGGAACAATTATTGGAAGCCAGACATTAAAAGGTAAGGTAACTTTCCAGACATAGTGGCTCACACCTATAAGCCCAGCTATTCTGGAGGCTGAGACAGGAGGATCACGAGTTTGATATTAGAGGCAATCTGCCTAACTTAGGGAGACCCTGCCTCAAAATAAAAAATAAGAGTATGGGAGTGAAGCTCAGTGGCAGAGCACTTGCCTAGTATGTGCGATGCCCTGGAATCAACCCCTAGCACAGGAAAAAGTTAACTCCTCCTTCTAACACCTAAAACACTTATTATTAATACATTTTTTGGAAAGTAGAAGTCTCTACAAGCCCACAAACTGCCTCTATAACGTGCGTTATTGTTGTTGTTAGGTGCCGTCGAGTCGGTATCCGACTCATAGCGACCCTCTGTACAA
>VMDO01007232.1:29348-93064 GCA_007922755.1 Pedetes capensis | reverse complement strand
CTTCGTTTCTGTCACCAAGACCATATTTTCCAACTACTGAGCCTTCTTCTTTGTTTCCAACCTTTGCATTCCAGTCACCAGTGATTATCAGTATGTCTTGATTGCATGTTTGATCTATTTCAGATTGCAGAAGCTGATAAAAGTCTTCCCTTTCTTCATTTGTGGCCTTAGTGGTGGGTGCATAAATTTGAATAATAATATTAACTGGCCTTCCTTGTAGGCATATGGATATTATTCTATCACTGACAACATTGTATTTCATGACAGATCTTGAAATGTCTTTTTTGATGATGAATGCAAACCCATTTCTCTTTAGTTTATCATTCCCAGCATAGTAGACCAAAATGACTCAAAATGGCCTATGCCGGTCCATTTTAGCTCACTGCCTAGAATGTCAATGTTTATGCGCTCCATTTCTCTTTTAACAATTTCTAATTTTCCTTGATTCATACTACATATACTCCATGTTCCAATTATTAATGGATGTTTACAGTTGTTTCTCCTCATTTTGAGTTGTGGCACATCAGCAAGTTGAGCACCTTGTGGCTTTACTCCTTTTCGTCATCACGGTAGACTCTACTTGGAGGAGGCAACTCTTCCCCAGTAGTCTTTTGAGTGCCTTCCAACCTGGGGGCCTCATTTTCCGGCACTATATCTGACAGTGTCTCTTTGCTATCCATAGGGTTTTCAATGGCTAGTTGTTTCAGAAGTGGCTCGCCAGGTCCTACTCCCTAGTCTGTCTTAGTCTGGAAGCTCAGCTGAAAACCTGTCCACCATGGGTAACCTTGCTCATGTCCGAGGTTACAGTGGCAGAGCTCTCAGCCTCATCGCAACACACAAGCCCCCACAGTGCGGCAAACTGACAGACATGTGGGGGTCGAATGCTACTATTAGTATTAAAATAGCACTGTTATTTCAGGAACAAAATAACATGACTTACTTCATTTGTATCTTAGGATACTACTACGATGATAACTATTACCTTGAATGATCAAAAAACAATTAAGTTTAGGAGTCAAAATTTTGTGTTAGAGACATTTAACACATTTTGGTAAAAATCCAACAAAACAGTTAAAATTTTTGATACTACAAACATATTTGTAATGAAAAACCCTTAAGCTTATTCACTTATATGGAACACTCCAAACTCCAAACTTACTAGATAAACAAGATAGTGTTTAAGGAAGAAACGATTTTAAAAGCTACATGTTCTAGCAACAAATGAGTAATTATTATTAGGAAGTCATAGGACATATTTGAGAATTTTGAATATCCAAAATAAAGATGAAAATAAGTATGCAAAATTTTTCACAGAAAAGAGGAGAAAATCATATCATCTTTATATAAAGAAGAATCTGATACAATCCAACACCCATTCCTTGTAAAAATTTTTAGTCGACTAGAAATGAAAGAGAATATATTTTGATGAAAGTGTTTATTTAAAAACTTTCCACAAACACAATTAATGGTATATTATTGAAAGTTACAGGGAATGAGACTAAGTTTCCTAGTATTAATTACTTTTATTCAGTATTTTACTGTAGATCCTAGCCAATGCAACAGAGGAACAGAAATAAAAGATGAACAGAAACAGAAAAAAAAGATGAACAGAAATAAAAGATGAACAGAAAAGAACAGAAACAAAACATAACAGAACAGATGAATAGAAAGAAAAAAAAGATGAACAGAAAAGAACAGAAATAAAACATAAAATAAAGATGGCAAGGAAGAAATAAAAGTGTCACTACTCACAGATGACAAGATTATATATGTAAAAGATCCAAAAGCATCTACATACAAACTGTCAGAATACATGAATTTAGCAAGGTTGTTGGATACAGGGACGAGATATAAAAATTAATTATAGTTTTATATATTAGCAACAATAAATTGCAAAGGAAATTAAAAGATCTTGTCTGTGTAGACCAGGAAAGGCACTCAAAAATTTAGCAGTCATGTTCAGCAATATCCATGAGGAAAAAGAAATGACCCTAGAGACCATATATTCCAATTAGTAAATTCTGCCAAAGCTTGTTCAAAACTGACCTTTTTTTCTGCTCCAAATACATGGTCACACTTACCACAGATCTCGGCAGAGTTCTGGTCTTTAAAGGACTGATGGGATTATTTCAGTGAGGCTAGCCAGTTCCTATGTGCCTCAACTGCTCATTATGAGCCATGAGTGGACTCAGCAGACCCCCTACCACTTTTTTTTTTCCAGGAAGGGCCTGATCGTGTCCTCTTGGGGTCAGCTTTAGGCAATAAGACTGACAGTCACCCAATGGTGCCTGTGGCTATAACTGGACCTCAAAGACTGACTATGGAGTGCTGCTCCTCCTCTGACCATCTAAGGAAGGACCCACAGATTGTTCAGAGAGAAAAGAGCCGGTCTCTACTTCTACCACCAAAAACTACAGTTTAGTTTAGGTCTCCTATCAGGTCTTATATATGAAGTTACATTCTAACCGACTGTTCAACATCCTAGGTAACTTAGCATGGGCAAATGAATACCATAAGCTATTATCACCATTTTGATCACTAGTAAAGTATATCAATCAATAGAAATTAATAAATTTGCCTGGAAGTTCATCAATTGGGCTCTGATGAGTTTAATTAGCCTGACAAATGTAATTGGTTTGGTTTGCACTAACCAAATTTAATATCTGGACATGCAAAGCTAAGGTTTGGATCTACCAAAACACATATGCTGTGTTTGAAGTCCCATCTGAGCAGTCAATTGGCCTTCCAGTCTAACATTCTTGGAAGTCAGTTTGGACTGAAATACAGTTTAAGGGAATATAGTCAGGTAGTAGTCCCCAAGAGAGAGGAACAATTTAAAAAATAATGACTAGCTAGGCACAGTGGTGCATGCCCATAATCCTAGCCATACAGAAGGCCAAGGCAGGAGGATCATGAGTTCAAGGCCAGATGCAGCCTGTGTAACTTAGACTGTGCCTCAAAATAAAAAATAAAAATAAAAAATGGGCTGAGGGTGTAGCCCCATGGTGGAGCACTTGCAAAGTATGTGCAAGGCCCTGAGTTGAACCCCCAAATAGTGCAAAATAATAATAATAATAATAATAATGAATCTATAAGTGCTCCCAAACAAATAGTAACATCAATTTGAAACACTGGAACTTCCAAAAATAACCATTATCCCATAAGGATGACTCAAAAAATATTTATTGAGCAGCTACTATGTACCAATATCCATGTTCACAAAGAAGGCCAGTTAATATGATTACTATTCAAATTTACGTACCCACCACTAAGACCACAAATGAAGAAATGGAAGATTTCTACCAGCTTGTGCAGTCTGAAATAGATCGAAAATGCAATCAGGATGCAATGATAATTACTGGTGACTGGAATGCAAAAGATGGAAACAAAGGAGGCTCAGTAGTTAGAAAATATGGCCTTGGTGAAAGAAATGATGCTGGAGATTGTATGATAGAATTTTGTTAGACCAATTACCTTTTCATTGCAAATACATTTTTTTCACCAACATAAATGGCAACTATACACATGGAATTCACCAGATGGAACATACAAGAACCAAACTGACTACATTTGAAGAAAAAGATGATGGAAAAACTCAATATCAAAAGTCAGAAAAAGACCAGGTGTGGATTGTGGATCAGATCATGAACTACTCATGTGCAGGTTCAAACTGAAACTGAAAAAAATTAGAACAAGTGTACAAAAACCAAGGTATGATCTTGAGTATATCCCACCTGAGCTCAGAGACCACCTCAAGAGCAAGTTTGATGCATTAGACACTTAATGATGGAAGACCAAATGAGTTGTGGCATAATATCAAAGACATCATTCATAAGGAAAAGCCAAAGGTTACTAAAAGGACAAGAAAAAAAAGAAAAGACCAAATTACATGTGAAAAGAGACTCAGAAACTTGCCTTTGAATGATGAGTAGATAAAGTAAAAGGAAGATATGACGAAGTTAAACAATTAAACAGATTTCAAAGGGCAGCTCAAGACAAAATCAAATATAATGACATGTGCAAAGACCTGGAGATAGAAAACCAAAAGGGAAGAACATACTCTGTTTTATTCAAGCTTAAGGAATTGAAGAAAAATAGTCAAGCCTTGAGTAGCAATAGCAAAGGATACTACAGGGAAAATACTAAATGACACAGGAAACATCAAGTGAAGAGGAAAGAAATACACAGAATCATTATACCAAAAAGAATTGGTGGATGAGCAACAATTTCAAGAGGTTGCATAAGCTCAGGAACCAATGTAACTGAATTGAAGGACAAAGTGGAAGCCGCCTTGGAGGAACTGAAAAAACATAAGGCTCCAGGAATTGATGGAATACCAATAGAGATGTTTCAACAAACAGATGCAACACTGGAGGTCCTCACTTGTTTACTCCAAGAGATTTGAAAACAGCTAGCTTGATCCAACCAAATGTGGAAATTACTGAATGATATCATTAATATCACATGCAAGTAAAATTTTGCTAAAGATCATTCAAAAGTGACTGCAGCAGGTTATAGACAGGGAACTGGCAGAAAATCAACCTGGATTCAGAACAGGGCATGGAACTAGGGACATCACTGCTGATGTCAGATGGATATTAGCTAAAGGCAGACAATACCAAAAAGATGTCTATGTTTTATTGACTATGCAAAGGCTTTTAACCATGTGGAGCAAAATAAATTATGGATAACATTGCGAAGAATGGAAATACCGAAGTGCTTAATTGTACTCATGAGGAATCTGTACATGGACCAGGAGGCAGTTGTTCAAACAGAACAAGGAAACATTGCCTGGTTTAAAGTCAAAAAGGGTGTATATTAGGGCTGTACCCTTTCACCATATCTCTTCAATCTTTAGGCTGAGCAAATAATCCAAGAAGCTGGACTTCGTGAAGTACATGGCATCACGATTGGAGGAAAACTCATTAACAACCTGTGTTATGTGGATGATACAACTATGAAGAGGATTTGAAACATTTACTGATGAAGATCAAAGAACATAACCTTCAGAATGGATTGCACCTCAACAGCAACAAAACAAAAATCCTTACAACTGGGTCAGTGTGCAACTTCATGATAAATGGAGAAAAGACTGAAGTTGTCCAAGATTTTGCTTTACTTGGTTCTACAATGAATACCCGTGGAAGCAGCAGTCAAAAAAATCAAAAGACACATTGCTTTGGGAAAAGCTATTGCAAAAGACCTCCTCAAAGTGTTGAAAAGTAAAGTCATATTGAAGACCAAGGTGTGCCTGACTCATGCATGGTATTTTCAGCCACATCATATGGTTGTGAAAACTGGACACTGAACAAGGAAGACAGGAAAAGAATTGATGCTTTTGAATTATGGTGCTGAAGATGAATATTAAATATACCATGGACTGCCCAAAAGAAGCAACAGATCTGTTCTAGAAGAAGTGTCACCAGAGTGCTCCTTGGACGCAAGGATGGCTAGACTGTGTCCTACGTATTTTGCACAGGTTGTTAGGAGGAACCAATCCCTGGAGAAGGATATCACATTTGGGAGAGTGGCAGGTCAACGAAAAAAAGGAAGACTCTCAACTAGATGGACTGACACAGTGACTGCAACAATGGGATTAAACAAAAGAGATCATGCACCTAGCACAGAATTAGGGAGTGTTTTGGTCTGTTGTACATAGGATTGCAATGAGTAGGACTCGACTCAATGGCACCTAGCAACAACTGTATACCAACAATAAGAAATGCTCCTAATAAACTGAATAATCAACAACAGATCCTCATTGCAATGAAAAAAATATGTTTTCACTAAATTACTCTACTCAGGTCCTTTTTTTTTCAGTACTAAGGGTGTTCAACCACAGCCTCTCATATGCTAAGCAAACACTCTGCCACTGAGCTGTATTTACAGCCTCTTCCTACATTGTGCTGTCTGTGTCTGGCCTTGAACTTGCAATCCTCCTGCCTCTGCCTCTCAACTCTCTGGGATTACAGGTGTGTGCCACCATACCTAGCACGAAGGTATTCTTAACATTTAACGCAGCTAGCATATGATCTCCACATACCTTCATTGACGTCTTTGTCCTGGGATTTGGTAGAATCAATTCCTGATGATGATGGAACTGCAGAATCATCTAGATTTTCTTCTGTGGATAGTTTTCCTTTTTCCTGAAGACTCTGTGATTGAAAATTAGTTAACTAATACAGATTTAGCTCTTCCCAGTTGAGATTAGGGGATTTGTCTTATTTTCTATTTATAAAATTTGAGCCTCCACACACACATAGCATCTGGAATCTAAATTTGAATATAATTAAGGCATTTTTAAGTATTCAGTTTGAATAAGTCAACTGCAAAAAGGAAAAATAAAAACATTTTGATAAGCCAGGTGCGGTGGCCCACGCCTGTAATCCCAGTGGCTTGGGAGGGAGAGGCAGAAGGATCCCAAATTCGAGACCAAAGGCAGTCTGCCTAATTTACTGAA
The DNA here is from genome assembly GCA_007922755.1 of Pedetes capensis. NCBI lineage: Eukaryota > Metazoa > Chordata > Mammalia > Rodentia > Pedetidae > Pedetes > Pedetes capensis. The sequence continues at coordinate 86,604 of VMDO01007232.1, read as the reverse complement.
ACCCTGTCTCAAAATGTAAGGAAAAAAAAAAAAAAAGGGCTGGAAGCGGCAAGCGCCAGACCTTGGGTTCAACCCCCAATACCGCAAATAATAATAATAATAATAATAATAATAATAATAATAATAATTTTAAAATCTTGATGATTTCATTAATCTAACACTTTAATTTAGCAGTCACATGACTTAGCTAAGAAACCACCCGCTAACTTCAAGTTTCAATTACTTTTTTCTTGGAGAAGACACAGAAAGTTCAGACGTTTCTTAATATAAAAATTAAGGTATGAATGAAGCGAGGGGAGCTCAACCCTTCAGTTAGAAAAATGAGAAGCCTGAAGAGATGTGAGTTGCCCCCCCACGGTCACAAACGACTTAAATGGAAAAGCCAGGATTAGAACTAGTCAGTGTACTCTGATTCCAAACTCTTCGCCCCAGCTCCCATTGAACCTACCAGCGTTAAGCTATAATCAAATAAGAACAAGAGGGAAGCAGTAGAGGGAGGAAGACCAAGACAAAAGCTTTTCGGGGCAGGGGGCGGGGTGTTTTAGGGGAAGCTAGGCCCTAGGATTGGGAGGACCCAGCAACCCACTCCCAAAAATCAATCCACCATTGAAAACCCTATGAACAGCAGAGAAGCACTGACAATAGTGTTTCGCCTGTTGTACGTAGGGTCGCTATGAGTCGGACACCGACTCCACGGCACCTAACAACAACAACAACAACAACAACAAGCACTAGGATGAGGGGTGAAAACCGGAGTTTTAGTAATAAAAGAAGTTGCTGGGAGTTCCTGGCCTACCCTATCACAGAGAGAGGGGTCACCTGGGTCCCCCACACCTCTCTAGCTGTTTTAGGACCACAAGAATGAACTGCCGCCAGGCCTAGCATCTCACTTTCTTCTCGCGGGTTTTTCGCTCTTCTCTCCGCCTTTCGAACTCTTCAAAGGAGATTTTCCCTTCCAGGTAGTCGATGAGTTCCGGGCTGAACCCCGACATGTCTGCAGGCTGGGTGGGCTAAGGCAGCCCCAGGAACGGAGACAGAAAACTGCAGGAACAGCAACCCCAGGCTCTACCCAGAGCCAACGCCGGGGCCAGGAATAGACCGGACGCGGCGTCCTCCCAGGAAACCCGACCGATCTGCACTGCAGCTGCCGAGCTCGGGTTCCGCTTGCGTGCCAGGGCCTCCTTCCGCAGGCGAGGCGGGGCTGCGATTCCTCAGGCTTGTGGTGTTCATACCTAACCCACCTTCCTCTGGCCTCCTGCTTAAAATTGTTAGGCTTGCGAAAAGTATACTTTGAATAAACTTTTGGGCTGGGCTCCTTGGCCCACGCCAGTAATCCCAGAGACTTGGGAGACTGAGGCAAGAGGATCACAAGTTCGAGGCCAGAGGCAGCCTGTGTAATTTAGCTAGGTCTTCACTCAAAATAGAAAGTAGGCCTGGAGTGCAGCTCAGCGGTGCACTTGTGTAGCAAGCAGGAGTCCTGGGTTCAGCCCCCCAGCCCCCCGCCCCCCACGGGGAGGAAAAGAAAAAGAACAGAACTTGGGCTGAGAATGTAAACATAGTGATAAAGTGCTTGCTTAGCATGCTAAAGGCGGGTTCAAGTCCCAGCACCATAAAATAAATAAATGACTTTTAAAATTTCTCTCAAAATTCTATGAAATTGTTTTATTCTTACTACCAATTTCCTTGTCTGAATGTTCCTTAGACTAATTTGGTCTTTTCTGTAGCGATTTTTTCCCCCTTTAACTCAGCCATATACTCTGCCACGTTTCACTCTCCAGTCCTCTCCTGCTGTGGGAATCTAAAGTCTTCCCACAATTTACACCTTAAATGCCAGCATCTCTGGCACCTGTGGAATTCCCATTTTCCACAAATCCTCAAACTCTTTCTTCAGCATCCTCCTCAGTCTGTAAATAAATTCTGCTGAGCTTCATGTTCTACCTCAATCCCACCAAATCTTCTTTTCCTAACAGTCAAGCTTTTAGAAGAAATCAAACACTTGTTCGGAGTTTGGACACCGTTGCCTATTTAGGCCATCTATTGTTTTACACGGGCTGGGATTTAGCTCAGTTGGTAGAGCGCTGTGCTGCAGTCTCTGAGGTCCTGAGTTCGATTCCCAGCACCCCAAAAATGGGAGAAGGACATGGCAACCCACTCCCAAGGCAATCCTGAAACAGTCAGCCATTGAAAACCCTATGAGGGTCGCTATGAGTTGGATACCGACTTGACAGCACCCAACAACAACAACAACAATGTTTTACATATGTTAGATACATGTCTCAAAATAATCCTTAGAAATGGAAGTTGTTATTCCTAATGACACAGTCTAGTATCTAATAAGTACTACAGCTATTTTGTTTCATTTTATTTTATATTTCACACTGAGATGGAACCTAGAGCTCAGGCACTTTAAGCTCCCAGTCTACCACTGAACTACACCCCTAGGCCCAGAACCAGGATTTAAAGCTGGTCTCTCACTTCAGAATCCATGCTTAGAATTATGATGATACACAGTCTCCCCTCGATGGAACTACTTTCAACTCCTACACACACCTGTGGTTTGCATTTTATCTTGCATTATAACTATTTTTCTGCTTGTCCTACTCTGGAGACACTAGCTACAAACCTCTTAAGACCAGCACTAGTTGATGTAATCTTACTCTAACCTAGTTGTAAATCTTACTCTATCCTAGTAGTTTGTATTTAAAACACATTTGTCGATCAAATTGGGTGGAATTGAAAGTGCCTTTGTAACTGTGGGCAAGGGACCTGAGCTCAGTATGCAGCTAAGATTAGAAACAAGCTACAGAGATACTATAGTTGGGCCATCTTCACAATAATCCAGGTGAAAGTATGTAAGCAGCAGCAGGATGGTGGGATGATGTGCCAGGACCTGCAAGTACAGGACTTCTAGGTGAGGAGAAAAAAAATGTATATATATATCACAGTTAGATGATGCCCCCTTTCTCATGAAGAAGGATCCTCAGGATCCTACTCTGGTATAAAATATGGAAGGTGAAAAGATGGGGTGTGTTAAGGTAATCCACAGAAATTACTTGTAAGAATTCTCCTCTGAGGTTTCTAGGCAGTCAGGGAACTGCATGTAAGAAGTCAAAAGTGTCCAGTCCTAACTTCTGTAGGGGAAAAGAAAAGAATCAAAGTGAAAAGGGACGCTTACCTGTTTGTAAGACCCAGACTAATTTTGGCTTAGACTAATTTTATTGTTGGCTCTCTGGAATATGAGAATGACAAGTTTGAAGATATAGATTCATGTCGAAGAGAAAGAGAGCAGTGAATAAGGGGTGGGAAGAGAGTTGTTCTACCAAGGAACATCATGATGACATGAAAGTTCCGTTAGAGTTCAGAAGATAGCAGAATATCTTGAAATTTTGATCTATTTTTCTTGCCCCCATTTCCTCATAGTGATTTGTCCCCTGGTGAGTCAGAGGCATCAACATTACCTTAGATGAAGCAGAATTGTTATAGCAGTAATGAAAATAGCAAGAAGAAACATTTTGGTCTTTCAGACTGATTTTTGAGAATCAAAATGGAAAATTTAGAGGAAGCAGAACATTGAGTTTATGTCATACATTAGAATTAAAAAAGGACAGAGAGAAGAGATGGCTCTATTCTTTCTCCTTGTCAGAAGGGAGGAGCCAGAAGTTGTGATGCATTTGAGGGAGACCCTTTTTCTATGGGTCTTTTACTTACCTGCAAAAGTTTGTGGTAGCTTTCTCTTGGGCTTTATCTTTGTAGAGCAAACATCCTTGACAGTACAGATATTACCTCCTTCTGGGCCTTGGAGCAGATTTGTTTTCAGATCAGTATAATGAAGATAATGTTTCCGTCTTGGGCAAATGTTAGACATGTTTGCTAGTAGTCCTATTATAAGAGGGGACTTCCTACATTGGAGTTCCTCAGCTTTGGAGCAAATGAACTTGTTCCCAGCATATCGTTAGACCCACGTCCATATGCCTCCTTCGACACCTAGGTATATTAGTCTATTTTATCATTGCTGTGGCCAACTACCTGACAAAACAACTTTAGGGACAAATTATGTATTTTATCTCATGGTTTTAGAGGCTTCAGTCCACTATGCAGTGGGAAGAGCATGGTGTAACAAAGCCATTCAACTCATGGCAGTGAGGAAGCAAAGTAGAGCAGCAACAGGAAGAGGCCAGAGCAAGATATATTCCCCAAGGACCTGCCCCCAGTGACCTTCTTCCAACCAGGCCCCACCTTCCACAGTTCCACCATCTCCCAATAGATTATTCATATTTTGAATCCACCAATGCATTTGACCATTGATTAGGTCAGAGCCCTCATGAACTCTGAAAATACCTTCACTGACACACCCTGAAGTATGTTTTGCTAACCTAGGCATTTCTCAACCCAATCAGGTTGACAATCAAGATTAACCATCACATTGGGAGAGGAGAGAAAAACTTACGCTTGTCCCAGACCCCAGAGTCTCACTGTTGCCAGCATTGATGAAAATGTAGGCTAGTGTGCAGCTTGCAAGCAGGATAAAGCCTCATGCTGTCAACAGCTCTTGGCCACACTAGATCTGGGACAGAGGATAAGAGACCATGTACTGGTAATGGGGTCCTGCAAAGTCAATGCCATGAAGCTGCCAAGGACCTATATAGAAGAATACCCCAGACCGCTTGACAGCCTACAACACTTGCAGAACACTTATTTCCATTCAAGGAAACACTACAATTCTATGTTCCCACTAATAGTTCTTTTCCCCACAGACTTTAGAAAAGTGTGTAGAGAGGTTTCAGTTGTCAAAATGATAGGGCAGAGGTGAGGGAATTACTAACATAGCATCTGAGGACCAGGTTGCTCACTGGTCACATGCAGTGAAGACAGCCTCTCTCGCTTGCTGACAGCTCTGCCATCAAAGAACTTGAGGCAGTGTAGGGTACAGGCTGCCAGAAACAGCTAGCATTTGGGAGGACTTTTGCAGGGGGAGGTTGCAGGCCCCTGCCCTAAGACTGAAAGTTCATAGCTAAAAGTCCCTGAAGCCAGGAAACATTCCCTTTGTGGGGCCTTGACACCCAGAGCAGGGATGGAAATGAGAAAATGAAAACCAGTCAGTGGTACTTGGATGGACTGCACAGTAGGAAGACAGTCCCTGCCACCCTGCCATATACTTGAGTAAGCTATGTTTGTATGAGGAAGAGCTCATCAATAATTAGAAAGACAAATAGACAGACAGATGATAGATAATAGACTAATGAATGATGATAAATAGATAGATAGATAAATAATTACTTTCACAGTACTAAGGAGATGAATCCATGGCCTCACATGCTAAGCAAGTGCTCCACCACTAATCTACACCCCAAACCCTTTTTTATTTTTATTTTGATATAGGGTCTCATTAAATTGCACAGGCTAAATTACTTGTATTTTTAAATGGTTTTTAAAAAAATCTTGCTAGGCACCATGGTGCATGCCTATAATCCCAGCCACTCAGGAGACAGAGGCAGGAGGATCAGAGGTTCAAGGCCAGAGGCAGTCTGTGCAATTTAGTGAGACTCTGTCTCAAAATAAAAGACAGAAAAAGGGGCTAGAAGTATAGCTCAGTGGTGGAGCACTTGCCCAGTATGTTCAAGGCACTGGGTTCAACCCCCAGTACTGAAAAAAAAAATCTTGTTGTTAACTAAAAGTAGTTTCCATTATTGTGTGAAGGATGACAGAATGACACATTTACTTCAATTTAACTCACCATATACTAGACATTGCACTAAATGCTGGGGAAATAAAGATGAATTGCATATGGTGTCTGCTCACAAAGATCTCAAAACCTTCCAGGGAAACCAGGCATTTACACAACTAATTACAATAGAACAAATTAAACCAGACACAGAATTTTTTCTTGCATGCTTATTTTATTCTTGATATTCAGTATCAACAATCCACAAAAAGCCACAACTACTTTGAAATGTACAGACTAATGTTATTAGGACACTGATGTTTGCATTCCTGTATAGTGTTCTTTTTCTTGAACCACAGAGAAAATGATGCTGATATCCATAATGATACATGAAAAGTAGCTATGTCGAATGAGAATACGGGAATTAGGATGATGGAGCATGAACTATGGCAAGGAGAGGAGATTAGTTGGGAAATAAGAATGATTCCCCCTTTTTCTACTCTCTCTTTTTGAGTAGATTGTGTTCAAGAGAGTAAGGGCTGTGGCATAGCTAGGGTATTTGGGATAGCACAATGTCTACCTCTGAACATAGCAGCATGAGAGCATTTCCCAGAGATGCTGGCAGCTCCTAGAATCCTGTTTCTTTGCTTTGTATTTCAACTCTATTATGGATATTTATCACCCTCATTTGGTATGAAACTAACATAGTGAGGTCTTTCAACAGCATATGCTGAAAGGGAATGCACCCTCTTTTTAGGAAAAAAAAAAAAAGAGAGAGAGATTTTACACCCAGACCCTTAGCCCATATAATGTACTACACTAAAAAAAAAAAAAAAAAAAGCAAAATCCTTTTCAAATAAAAATATTGGCTGGGTGTGGTGGCTCATGCTTGTAATTCCAGCTACCCAGGAGGCAGATGCAGGAGGACCGCAAGTTTGAGGCCAGAGGCAGCCTGTGCAATTTAGTGAAACCCCTGTTTCAGATTAAAATTTTTAAAAAAGGGCTAGTAGTGCCGCCCAGTGGTAGAGCATTTGGAAAGTATGAGTGAGGCTCTCTCTGGGTTCAATCCTTAAGTACCACACACACACACACACACACACACACACACACACAAAATTGACTTATCAAATGCAATAAATATAAAGCACAAGATTAAAGAAAACATCTGATGTGGAAGATTATCACCTCCTTACAAGTTGTGTCGTTTTTGTAACTCCTACAAATACATGCAGTACCCCACATTGATATTTATGATTATAGAAGGAAAAGCAGTCCAAAAATATGCACATAAGTCACACATGTCCCAAAGGTCCAACTATTTATAGGCAAATCTGGAAATGTGGAATTAAAATCATTACAAATTGACAAATAAACATGGAGGGAAAAAACACACAAAAGTTTAGCCATGACGGTGGTTGAATTTTTCCACTGAGAAGTTTTTTTCTGTAGTTTTAAAATGGCCAGACACCTGAAAGAACAAAGAAGTGTTATAATGAAATAGAAAATGAAAGTATATGATAAATACAAGGACTCTCCAAAATCAACATAATTCGGTAAACATTGTTTTTGTTTTCATTTTCTAATCACAGATGTTAGGAATATAATGATGAAACATACTATAAATCAGAAGCTCTGCTTCTTTTACAAAGTTGCATACTTCCTATTTTATAATGCTTTCAGCTGGCTGCTTTCTCAGTTTCCTGCCTTTACCTCATCTGTGCTCACATGAAAGTGTTCATTTGATATTTTCTGTGATGCTTTCTATGAAATAGAGATTAAGTAGCACAATTTATAGATAAAGAAACTGAAGCTTACAAGTAACTTCTCCTCCTACACTAAAGTAGGAACTAACTATAGAATAACTGTTTTCTGTCTTAATGTCTGATATTCTAAAGCATATGTGTGAAAAATAGTCAAGGAGAGCCTTCATTAGCATCATTCTGTTTTGCATTTTATTTTCTCATTTAGGACAGTATTCAAGTTTATATTCACATGGTAAATTGTATCTTCTTGTTAGAATAACAATCACTATTTTTAATCATCACACTTAAGTGAACTAATAATGAAACCCTCTCAAAGACACAGTAAAGTACAATGGTACACTTACAATTTCATCCATATATTTGTGGAAGAATGGGAAAATTGTTTAATTATAGCTCCTGTATTAGTCATCTATTGATACTGTAGCAGAAAAACCAACTCAAACAAATCTATGGGTGAAGACGTTTATTGGTCGCTCACATTGGAGAATCAGTCCAAAATGGTGGCAACAGTGACAGGGCCTGAGGAAGATGAGCTCCCAGCATGGCAGACCAGGAACAGACAGACCTGGGCTGTGGGTCCAGGATAAAAATCTCCACAGGCCCACCCCAAGTGACTCACTTTCACCAAGCTAGACATACCTCTCAAAGTTCCACAGCCTCCCATGTTGGCACCACCAGCAAGGAACCCAATGTTGAACTATATGACCCTTGGGAAATACTTTATATGCAAATTATGACAGTTCCGTTCCCTTTATTATTTAGCCAAGCAAAAAGCTAATGCACTAGAATCATAATACATTTGCTAGAAATGAACCATACTTGCAGCTTTCTAAAAGGTACATATTTATTTGTTAAGAATGCTAAAGTAGCAAGAATAATTAAATTCAAACCTTAAAGATACTTACACATTTAATTTTTTTCTATGAGAAAAATGCAATCTTTACTAATATTATACCTTGTTTTTCTCTAAGTAAGGAAGGTCGATTTCAAAAAGATATATACTACTTTCTCTCCAAAAGAACTATTCTTTCAACTTTTATTTCCCATTTAATTCAACTGTTCAAACTGACATATTTCTTTATATATGATTCTCCACATAATTTAGATATACCACCTGGTCTGATGAAAGATATAGGTGAAAATGTGTGCTATTTCATTAATTTAACAACAACAATAACAGTGAAGAGTGATAAGGGCTGGGGTTTAGCTCAGTTGGTAGAGTACCTGCTCCATACTCTCTGAGGACCCAGGTTCAATCCCCAGCCCTGCCAAAATGGGAGATGGATATGATAGTCCACTCCTCAGAGCAATACCGAAACAATCAGCCATTAAAAATCCTGTGAGGGTCACTACAAGTCGGACCCAACTTGATGGCACCTAACAACAACAACATTAAGAGTGACAGCTCAGCCAGGCACAGTGGTGCATACCTGTAATCCCAGCTATTTGAGAGGCCAAGGCAGGAGGATCTCAATGTTTGAGGCCAGCCTGGGCAATTTAGCTTAAAATATAAATAAAGAGAGATGGCTAAGGTGTAGCTCAGTGGTAGAGCACTTGCATAGCATGTGCAAATCCCTGGATTCTACCCCCAGCACTGCAAAAAAGAAAGAAAGAAAAAGAAAAGAGTGACAGTTCTATTATTTTAATATATTTCTCCCAAGAAAACAATGGGGTTTTTAACATTTGTTTTATTTTTATTTTTGTTTTTGTTGTACTGGGGTTTGAAACCAAGGCCTTGCTCATGCTGGGCAAGTGCTCCACACAGAGCTGTACCCCCAGGCCCTTTTATCTTTTATTTTTGAGACAGGGTCTCGTTAAATTGCACAGGCTGCCTCTGCCTTGGAACATGTGATCTTCCTGCCTCAGCCTCCCAAGTCACTGGGAAAATAGGTGTGTGCCATGGTGGCTAGCTTGAAAATTATGTTTTAAAATCATGTTATCATTACTTTTTAAAACCAGACTGTAAAATACCTGAATTAAACCTGAATATATGGCAGTGATGAATATAATCAGAACCAAACACTTACATCTATGAGAAAATAAAATTTTTCAAAGAAATAGTTTCAAATCTCTGTTTTAAATCATATGTTTTGACAGATCCTAGAAATAAGGGGTCAACTTTTACCTGAGCTCAGAAGAAACTTTTAGCCTTTGAGGTAATTAGGAAAGGAGTTTTTCTGTTCTTCATAGTCTGCAAATGCAGAAGCAATAAGTTCTGATTGGAAAGAAAGAGGTCTGGGATTCTCATTCCTGGAGAAAACATTTGGGAATCTCCCAAGATCAAGACCTCTACCCTTAAAATATGTCTGAAGACTTCTGAAAAACTAAAGAGAGAAAGAAATGTTTAATGTCATGTATACTCAAATACTCAAAGATGAATTTGTTTTTTCCTCTTTTTTCTCCCTAGATTGACATTAAGGTTAACGTAGGAAGTAGGAGGCTAAAAATCCAGAAAGAGAAATACAAATGTCAGCAGCTTCTCCTCTTCTCCCCATTGCCTTCTTTCTGACATTTCAACCCTCAACAAGGTGATTCAACATTCTTGGTGAAAAAGGAAGGAGGAATATCAATTATTTAGTACCACTACATGCAGAAGATTCATTGTGAACCATCTCAGAGGTCAGAAATGAACTTGAACCTCACAGCAACCAGCAACATGTCTCCTTTGCCTTAAGGAGAGATCTCAGTCACTGCCTTCTGCAGTAGTTTCTTCTCAGAGATGGTTTTTTCCAATTCCCTTTAGGAAATGAACACATAGAAGCTGTGTAAACTACTTTTGGTTTGATTGCTGCAATCCTATACTGTTATATTTCATATCATTTTCTTTAGAAAAACTGTATTTTGAAATAGTTGTGTCAAGAAGTTTATTATATTTGGCATACTTTTTAGAACATCTTACTGATCTTTTGAATTCTATTTTCTGGATAACTATATGTTGAAAATATGCTTAGTGAATAGATTACTATGCAGAGTCAACTTCCAATTTTTTGCAATTAAGTTTTGCAAATGCTTGTTACATGATAATCTGTTTCACCATCAGTTCAATCTGTGCTTTGCAAAAAGAAATTGCCCTGCCTTTTTTTTTTTTTTTTTTTTTTTTTTTTTTTTTTTTTTTTTTTTTTTTTTTTTTTTTTTTTTTTTTTTTTTTTTTTTTTTTTTTTTTTTTTTTTTTTTGGTGTTGGGGATCAAACCCAGGGCCTCATCCATGCTAGGTAAGTGCTCTACCACTGAGCTACACAATATCCTGTTACATTTTCATTTTGTATATATATGAGAAATACATTCTATAAAGTCAGTGCATACATAAGATCATTCATAAATGTAATGCCCTATGTATGTATAAGATCATTTCTAAGTATTAATTTGTTTCTCCTTACAGAAACAAATATGAGTTGGTCAGAGAACTAATAGGATACCAGCCACTAGGTTAGCAGAACCCTGGTCCTGTCCTGTTGGGAATCTTCTCAACTCCTAGTAGCCTCTTCTCCACTGTGCTCTGGAATCCAGAGCACGGAATTCCAGAGAGGTGCCAAGTCTGCCCTGCAGCCAGTGCCCCAACTCCCCCGGCATGTTCTTACCAGATCTCGGTTTCTGGGGTTGCTGAGAGGTTTCCATTTGTCTTCTTTTCTCGGTGTGTTTCCCTGTACATGGTCAGTTAGCACCAGGGCTGCACACAGCAGCAGGAGGAGTGCTTTGGACATGATGCAATGAAGCTGAATAGAGGGAGGGATCAGGAGACTGTCAGTGGTCACTGAGAGAAAGAGTCAGAGAGGAAACATCTATAAAGGCAGACAAGGAAGGAGAAATAGTATATTGGTTCATCAAAATTCTGCAGCCATCTTTTTTCCAGATTCATTTGCAAATGAAGCCCTCCAAACTTGGTTGGTTAGTTTGAAGTAGTTCATGATGATGAGAACACCATACAGTGATGAGCAAAGGTAATATGAATATATCCTAGACAGTGTAAGTATGCATTTTCATCTTTGAAAAAAACGCACTTTTTTTTCTCCAAAGGAAGTGCAAGTTTTAAAACAAAACCTTAAATTACTATGTCTTAAGATAGCAGAGAGAGAGAGAGAAAGGAAGGAAGGAAGGAAGGAAGGAAGGAAGGAGAGAAGAAGAAAGAAAGGGAGAAAGAAAGAAAGAAAGGAAGGAAGAAAGAAAAGAAAGGAAGGAAGGAAAAGAAAAGAAAAGGAGAAAGAAAGAAGAAAGAAAAAAGAAAGAAAGGAGAAAGAGAGAGAGAGAGAGAGAGAGAGAGAGAGAACAGAAAAGGAAGAAAGAAAACTCCAGATATCCTAGACTGAGAAATGCCCCTAACACAAACAGGCACATCCCACAACAGTGTGAGTAGAGATTATCTTCCACCCCAAAGTGTGAAATGGAAACTAAAACACAGATCAAGGGCAATACATCTTACCAGGAGTCTGGTTCTGGCTGGCTCTGGTAGGTTACCTTGCCTACAATTTGCAAAACGATTCATGGATACTTATAACGAGTATAAGGTGGAGTCACTGATGTGAGCAGAGGGAGTTCAAAAAATAATGATTCCATTTTCATCCATGATACAGAGACCCTTGAGAGTCAGATCTTCAAGTTTCTCCAAGGATAATTTATCTATCTTGTAAATACAGCAATCTCTTTTTGAACCACTGAACATTTTATGTGGATTTTATGAGCCACATGAGGCACTTCCACACAGCAAAGTGGTTTTCTCTTTTTTCATGCTTAAGAAAAGCAATATACATGGCAACTGGGAATATGATGATGATTATCTCACCTAATAGAATGTTCTTTTGGAGATAACAGTTTCCAAATTAATAAAACTTTTTTTAAACAGGAAACTCTACTGCAAGAGACAAACTTTGTTCTTTTTGACCTACATGCTTTATTTCTTCTTAGAATCTCCAAAAGCTTTACAAGTTTGAAATAGTGATGTGGTTTACCATAATATCCCATTCAAAATGTAGCAAGAAGATAGCAGATGCTTCACGGAAAAAAAAAAGAAAAAAGAAAAATTACTATACCTACAGCTCCAACTGAATAAATGCTGTCTGTGGAAAATGGCAAGGCTGAGAAATTGGACTTGATGAGTTATAAAGTCACTAAAGTCCAATGATTCAGAATAAAATTTAGGACAAGTTCTTTGTTGACAGGGCTAGTTTTCTGGCTGGAAATTAGAATACCTAGCTATGGTTTCCGCCTTGCCATCTTGAATTTGGGCAAATCACTATGACCTTCATTTGTTCATTTCCTTTGCTCATTCAATCAATATTTTTTTCTTTTTCTTTCCTTCCTTTCCCTTCTCACCCTTATTCCTTCCCTCCCCTCCACCACCTCCTCTTCCTCCTCCTCCTCCTCCTCCTTCTCTCTCCCTTTATCTCTCTCTATCCCCCAGCCCCTTTTTTGACAGGATCTTACTATGTGGCCCAAACTGGCCTCCAACTGGCGATCCTCCGGATCAAAGTGCTGGGATTATAGATGCCTTCCCCTATGCCCAGCTCACTCAACAAACTTTTACTGAGTGTTTACTATGTGCCAGGCATTGCACTAGTCTGTAAGGATAAAATGGTAAGAATGATAAATGAGTCTCTGCCCTCATTGACTAAAGATTAGTGGGCAAGACAAACATTAATTAAATCATTATGCCATACATTGTGTAAACATAAATGATGATAACTTCTGTGAAGAGAAAGTGTAGAACAGGGGATGTGATTCAGTCTCAGGGGTCAGGGACAGCTTGTGAAAAGAAGTGAGCTTACCTCTGGGCAATCAATTAGGAGTTGTTTAGGCAACCCAAGGAAGACCCAAAATGAAGAGTTTCAAACAAACTCAGCAGCTATGACCCTGTGGCTGAAAAGGAACATGACATCTTAAAGTGACTGAATATAAATTAATATGCCAGGAAATAGGGAAACAAACGGGAGCCGGAAGAGAGAGAGTGCTGGACAGGAAGTCAAGTTATCACCTTTCTCCTGCAAGCAATGCTAAATGATTGAAAGATTTTAAGCATCCAAACTAGTTGATCAGACTAGCTTTTTAAAAAGATTATGCTGGCTGCAGCAGGGAGGAGAGATTGAGCTTAAAAAGAGGCATGTGCAAAGACAGTAGGTGGCTATGGTAGCAGTCCAGGCAGAAAAAGATGTAAACTTGGATTAGGGCAGCAGTAGCACAGATGCAGAGATGTGGGTGGCTCCGAGAGGTATTTATAAGGGATTAGTAGTGTACTGGAGACTATGAGAGGGGCACAGCTAAGGGGAAGCGAGTTTGAAGACCAATCCCTGGGACTCTGATTGATGCAGCAGAGTGGTCACAGTGCCATTCCCTGAGATTTCAAACATGGGCATGAAGTTGTGAAGAGCACGATTCCATTTACAAAATGCTGAGTTGGAGGAGCTTCGAGATCTCCAAGCAGCAGTGAAGAGTGTGCAATTGGATGCACAGATCTAAACCTTGGAGGAGAGGAAGTCTGAGAAGGAAATATACATGGGAGCTGTTAGAAATGAATGAGATTATTTCAGTGAAGTTCAGAAAATGAAAAGACTGGGGTGCCTAGGACTTGAAATAGGAGAAGATTTAACATGTACTGGCCAGATAAAGGAGTCTGAAAAAAGAGACTCTGGAGGTGGGGGGAAGGCAGGAAATGATAGAAGCAGGAGAAAAGGGTTTCAGGAAGGGATAAATTGCATAAAATGAGACCTGAAAAGGGACCATGGAGCATTAGCGTTATACTGGAAGGTGGAATGAAAAATTACCAGGAGATGGAGGGAGAGGAAAGAGAACTATGACTACAACAAACTCTTGAGAAAGAAAGCAGTAACTGAGAGGGAAGTGGGGTCAGAAAAGAGTCCTGGTTGTTGTTTCATTTGTTTGGTTTTAGTCTTTTTGAGACAGGGTCTCACTATGTAGCCTGTGCTGGCCTTGTACTTAGTATGTAGCCCAGGCTGGCCTGGAATTTATGATCTTCCTGCCTCAGCCTCTTGAGTCCTGGGAATATCTTTTTGTTTTGTTTTGCTTTGCTTTTTTTGTTTTTTTTGTTTTAATGTGAGAGGCTTTATGTGTCAGTGGTTCCATGAGTAAAAGAACATCCTGCAATTTCATTACATCACTCCTGTTAAAACTCCGGGAGTTCAAAGTTAAAGCACCTAATAATATTGAAGTGCTAAATTGTTAATGAGATTATTGCAGAGGCACTGCACCATAAACCCCTTAGACAATGTTTACTCTTACATTCCCAGTGCCAAGAGCATTGAGCCCAATGCACAGACAATGCACTTTTTAAATAGAAGACAGTGACTGAATCAATGAGATTTTCATAGCTATTGGTATATGAGTAATTTCTAATTTTACTTCCGTTTGTATGAAAATATAGCTCACTGTTCTCCCTTTTCTTTCTCATTTTAGCAAAAATCTATTACAAGCTCAGCTGAAAAGTGATTTCTTCATCATGTAATATTCTATTAATAGTTCTCCACTTAAAAATATTTGGTTTCTCACAGGAAATATACAGAGAAGGTAACACATACATATGATGGTCTGAGTTAATACTGGAGATTCCCTGTTTGTTAAAAGAAATTATATATTTAGATATTTTGAAAGTTTTTAAAAATTCTTGTTTCTTAATTTTAAATTTGTATTTTAAAGAGCAGAATGTGATATTGATAAAGCGGATTGTGATATTTTTTTCAGAATAAGAGATGTGATAAAAAATACAGTAAATGCCTACATTTAAAAAACATTACAGTAATAGACACATAATACACACTAATCTTTCTCAAAATACTCTCCCCAGCTGGGCACAATGGCAATTACACATCTGTAATCCCAGTAACTCAGGAGGAGGAGGCAGGAGAATTGCAAGTTCAAGGCCAGAGGCAGCCTGTGTAATTTAGCAAGACCCTGTCTCAAAATAAAAAGAAAAAAATGGGCTGGGGATGCAGCTCAGTGGTAGAGCACATGCAAAACAAGAGCAAGATCCTGGATTCAACCCTCCATTACTGCAAAAAATAAAAACAAATAAAAAATACTCCTGGTTTCAAATACACCTATCTCATTATTCTTGCCACTTTCTGAAGCAGCTCTTGAAGCTTTCTTTCATGAGTATCTTTAGTTGCATTGTCGTGGCTGACTCAATGTCCTGAATCATTTCAAAACATTGACCTTTCACAGTCATTTTGACTTTAGGGAAGATCCAGAAGACACAGAGTGCCAGATACAGTGAATAAAGCAGATGAGGACACACCATGTTTTTAATGGCTATAAATTTCTGTACCAGAAGTGATGTGTGACACAGAGCATCATCATGATGGAGGATAAAACTAAAGACACTCACAAAAAAGGACTTCCAGAACTGCTTTGGAAAGTGGCAAACAGGATAAGTATGTTCGAAGCCAGGAGGAATCTTTTGGGGGGAATTATGGCAATATGTCTTTTACTGTAAAAAAACTTTTTAAACATTCACCATATTTTCTCCCATTCCATAGGGTGTCTTGTAATTCTGTTGTTTCCTTTGCTATGCAGAAGTTTTAAAATCTGAATTTAAAAAATAAAAATCTATCATTCATTTATTTATTTATTTATTTATTTATTTATTTATTTATTTGGTTTTTTGAGACAGAGTCTCACCATTAGTCCAGACTGACCTGAAATTCACTATGTAGTCCAGGCTGGCCTCCATTCTCCTACCTCAGCCTCCCAGGTGCTGGGATGGAACCCACGGCTGCCCCTTGGGCAGCAAAGCAAGTGTTCTGGTACCCATGGCATTAAGCTACATCCCCAACCTCAAATTCCATTTTTAAAAACTGGGTTAGTTTGTTATAAGTTAGAGAAGCTCTTTATTTCCCCAAACAAATCCTTTTCAGAAATATGTTGTTTGTAGTTTCCTTGTCAATGATGTCTTTTGATGAGCAGAAGTCTTCAATTTTGATGGAATGTTTTTTAAAAAAATCATTGTAGCTTTTTTATTCTAAGTATCTTTGCCTATCATCATGTCACAAAGTATTCTCCCATATTTTTATATAGCTTTAAGGTTTAGATTTTACTCTTAGATCTGACTCATCTCAAAGTAATTTTTATGCATGACATGAGGAAGGGTCAAGGTTTACTTTTCCCTCCAGATGTGTATTCAGTTATCCCAGCACTGCATGTTGAAAAGACTTTTCTTTTCCATTGAAGTCTTCTGGAAACTTTGTCAAAAATCAATCACCATAAATGTGTATGTGTATTTCTAAGCCCTCATGTTTCACTGATATGTAACTACCCTTTGCCAATATCATGCATTCTTGATTCATGTAGCTTTAAAGTAAGCCTTGAAATCAATTATTTTCAAAAATTTTCTAAGTATTTGAAATTGTTTGTTATTCCATATGAATTTTACAATGGACTTGTAGACTTAGAAAAATAGTGTGCTGGGGTTTTGCTCGAGGGTGTAATTAACTTATTTATTATTTTAGAGAAAACTACATCCTAACAATATTGAGTCTTCCAATCAATGAATATTATATCTCTTTATCTTGTTGTTAAGTGCCATTGAGATGGGTTCAACTCATAGCAGTGCTATGTACAACAGAACAAAACACTACGTGACACTGTGCTATGCCTGGCACTATTGTCAGTACTTCTCTGCTATTCATAGGGTTTCTATGGCTGATTGTTTCAGGAGTGGTCTGCTGGGTCCTTCTCCCAAGCCTACTCATCTGGTATTCCCAAGCCATCTCCTATCTAAGGACTTAACCAAGCCCAAATCTGCTTAATTTCTAATGTCAGATGGGATTGGCCATCAAGGTGGTATGGCTATAGATTGGGGCTTTAAATTTTTCTCTAAGCAATATTTTTCAGTTTTTGATATAGAGGTCCTGACATATTTATTTATTCCTTAGTATCTTATTTTTGTGATAATATAAATGGCATTTCATAAAATCTACTTCACAATTGTTTGATGCTTATATATAGAAGTAGAATGTTTTTGTACAGTTTTGTTTTTGCAGTGTTTATACAAAATGTTTTTGCACAGTGACCTTGTATTCTGTGATCTTGCTACATTCAATAACTCCTAGTACTTGTATATTTCTGAAGACTTTCAAAATGAAAAATGTCATTTGCAAATAGAAATCATTACTTCTTCTTTTCTGGGCTTGATGCTCCTCCAATCCTTTGTCTTTATTGTACTGACAAGGATCTCCAGTACAATATTGAAAAGAAGTGATGAGAGTGCAGTCGTTCTTGATCTTAGGAAAAAAGTATTCACTATCTCACCATCAAATATGGTGCAAATATAGATGTTTTGTTAGAAGAAATTCCCCTTTACTCTTAATCTGTGAGGTTTTAAAGTCATAAACAAATGTTAAATTTTGGCAAGTGCTTCCTCCGCATCAAGGTGATCATGCTTTTCCCCCTTTTATTCTGGTAATGTTACATTGATTGATTTTTGAAATAAATATTAAGCTCATGTTGCATTCCTGGAATAAATCTTTGCTTCCTTGTGACATGCCTGGGTAACTCTCTCGTGATTCTTAAACTGTTTCAAGATATAATCTCATTTTACTAAAGGCAAGTTCTCCCAATAGAAAAACCTGAACAATGGAATTTCTTCTTTTGATCTTATTGACACATCCCCAGCCAAGGATGGGCATTTCTATGTTCATGTCACAGTAGGTGACCAGACCTAGCTGTCCTAGCTGTCACATCACATGGGGTATACCCTAGGTTAAATAAAACTGGAGGGAACATGTGGGATGGCCTCTGTTTGGCTTCTGGTGCTTCACTCCCTTAGTAAGTTCTCATGTGTCTTGGATGCCCCCAACCCCAACCCCCCCTCCCCCTCTCTCTCACCCACACTCTTTCTGAATGCTGACATGCAGTTTCAAGTGTGAATTTAATAAACTCTATAACTTTGTTTCACTGTCTCCAGCTCATCCTGAACTTCTTTTCTGCAAGGAAGCCAAGAACGTGGCTTACCTGAGTGGAGGTCCAAGCCAGGTGAACTCCTCAGGCTTGGTGACCATGCTGAGCTTTACCTCTCTGCTGTGCTGCCTGTGACAGTATACCTCAAAATTATTCTCTCTCTCTTGCCTCCCCTCTTTTTTCCTTTAAAATACACCTGAATAACTGGGAAAAAGATAACCTCAAAGGGTTAAGGAATATATCCTAAATTTCTCCAAATGGACATGTATACCACTCTAAGTGGTGTGTGTACAAGATAACATTGATGGGGGATGAAAACACTTTTTCATGTTTTTAATTTCACAAATGAAGCTACTTTCATTTTACACATGGATTGACACTGATGTCCTCATACATTCACGTTATCACTGATGGCTACACATAGTGTGTGAGATAGACCCTGAGTGTCATCAGGGAGACGTGGGGAGTATGGGTAGGTGGATCCGGGGCACAGGCTAGGAATCTGGCAAGAAAACTTTGGTCCTTGTATTTGCCATATAAAAGAATTTATACCCAACACAGAAGTTATAGTGGAGAGTATGTTGATAGGTGCCATCAAGTTGGTGTCTGACTCATAGTGACTCTACATACAACAAGCGAAACAGTATTGTATTTCTCTGCTATCCACAGGGTTTTCAATGGCTGTTTTTTGGGAGTGTGTTGCCAGGTCCATCTCCCAAGCCTATAGCACTTGGTGTTCCCAGGCGGTCTTCTATCCAAGTACTAACCAGGCCGATCCTGCTTAGCTTCTGAGATCTGACAGGATTGGACAGTAGTGAGTACAGATAAGGCTTATAAAAGATAGCACAACCTTAAGGAAGAATTACAGGGAAAACTGTGGTACCTGGAGAAGTGCAGGTAGATCTGGAAAGGAAACTGGAAAACCTGTGTCCCCAATGTGAATCGGCATAGGATATTTCTGTTCCCCAGGGGAAGGTAAAGACACCAAAGAGAACAGGAGTATTAAACAGGCTTTTAGAAGGAAAGATACCTTGGATAGACAGAGAAGATGGCAGGCTGAGAGAAGGGAGAGATGTGCACATGGTTGCTGGAGAGAGGAGTGGAGGGCAAGGAGTGAAAGAAGAGAGTGAAGAAGAGAGATTGGGTGCATGTTCCCTCTAGTTTTATTCAAAGTAGGCCATGCCCAATGTGACATCAGCCCCAGGTGCCCAGCAGATCTGTCCTAGAAGAAGTGCAACCAGAGTGCTCCTTGGAAGCAAGAATGGCCAAACTGCATCTTATATATTTCAGACATGTAGTCAGGAGAGATCAATCCCTGGAGAAGGACATCATGTTTGGGAGAGTGGCAGGTCAACACAAAAGAGGAAAACCCTCCACCAGATGGATTAACACAAGTGTCTGCAACAATGGACTTAAACATAAATAAGATGGTGTGCCTGGCACAGAATCGAGAAGTGTTTTGATCTGCTGTACATAGGGTCGCTATGAGCCAAACTCAACTCAACACCACCTAACAACAACATAACTTCATTTGGTACAGTGCTTGCTCCTTATGCTCTGACGCCCTGAGTTCGATCTTTAGCACCAAAAAAAAAAAAAAAAAAAAAAAAAAAAAAAAAAAAAAAAAAAAAAAAAAAAAAAAAAAAAAAAAAAAAAAAAAAAAAAAAAAGGGAGAAGGCCCCGGCAGCCCAGTTCCAATCAGCCATTGAAAACCCTATGAATAGCATAAAAGTGTTTCATTCTGTAATGCATGTGGTCACTGTGAATTGGACTCAAAGGCACCTAACAACAAGGACAGAAGGTACATGGGAGTTAATTCCTTCTCCAGGTATATTAAAGAGAAAATTACTAGTGCCATTTGTGAAAGCTCAGTTTGTTCTTCTATCATGTTGCTTGAATTTGTCATTACTCACAATTCATACCCAACATGAAATGATAGTAAGTACAGTAAAATGCTTACTCAAGAGATTTGGCCTACTCTTTTTCAATTTCAGGCTATATCCAAATTTTGACTATTTAAAACTAGACAGAACAAATCTGTCTCTTAAACCATCAAATCACACACATGCACACAAGATAACTCAGGTGTGGGAGCCCTAGTTTCTCTTTTTAAGCCATTTCAAATTCCATCCACGCATCAAGGGGCTTATCTTTCACAGTAACATTTTATATTTAATCCATCAACTCTTTAGATTAAAACTATGGAATATAACTAAGTACAGCAGTTATGCAAAAACACTTAGTTGCATGTCATGTGTGGTTTGCAGACTTCTAAAATGGCCCCCAGAGTCTAACCAATTTGTGTACATACCTTGTATAACCAGTCCCCTCTCCTTGACTGTGGGTGGGATCTGTGCATATGGTGGAAATGATTGTTACCTTAAAAGGATTTCACAGATATAATTAAGATTGACTTTGAGCTAATCTAAAAGGGAATTAACACAATGGATTTGAACTATCTACTTGAGCCTTCTAGGTTGGGGTCCATCTAAAGGTCAGAGACAGAGGAAGTAACAGGATTCAAAATGGGAAATTCTGCTGGTGTTGAAGGAGCAATCTGCCATGTTGTGAAGGGCTAGGTTGTAGGCCATGGACACACAGCTCAACAGCCTCAAGTCAACAGTCAGCAAGAAAACAAGGACCACAGACTTAAGATGACAAGAAGTAAATTTATCCAAATTCAACAAGCCTCAGATGGGTCAGCAGCACCCGCTGATTTCAGAATGGAAGACTCTGAGCAAAGAACCCAGGTAGGTTGTGCCTAGACTTCTACAGAATTGTAATTGTTAAGCTGTTAAATTTGTATTAATTGTTCTGCAGTAATTTATATACAAATTATATGTGTGTGTGTACACACACACACACACACACACACACACACACAAACACACACATACATATATATATATATATGGGCTGGGATTAAGCTCAGTTGGTAGAGCGCTGCGCTGCAATCTCTGAGGTCCCGAGTTCAATTCCAAGCACCGCAAAAATGGGAGAAGGAACTGGCAACCCACTCCCAAGGCAATCCCGAAACAGTCAGCCATTGAAAACCCCACGAGGGTTGCTATGAGTCAGATACCGACTCGACAGCACCTAACAACAACTATATATATTTTTTCACACACACACACACACACACACATATATATATTCACACACACACACACACACACACACACACACACACACACACACACACAGGAAGTGATGGAAACTTAGGTGTGACCTCGTTAAAGAATGAGTACTTGGGGGTGTGCCCTTAGGTGTCTTGTCCCAGCACCTTCCTCTCTTGCTCCACTATTTCTGGGCTGCCATGAGGTGAGCAACCTCTGTCACTAGATCTCACTGCTGTTATGTCCCATCTCTCCACAGCCCAGAAACAATGGAGCCAAGAGATGATGGACTAGAACGATGAACCAAAATAAATCTTTCATTCTTTAAGTTGATTACCTTAGGTGTTTTGCCATAGCACTGGAGAGCTAACACATTTTCTCATCCTTAGAACTTTATATTTATGCATATTAGTTTTAGGCAGAATATTCATAAAAATGCATATATTCATAGGTGCTGGTTAAAATAGAAAACTTCTGCCCTTCAAAATATAACCTATTTCATTTTACTCCATCCATTCATTCTATAACGAAGATTGAATCTATGTTAAACTCTGTTTAGGGTATTTTGGCACCTTGTAACTCTACAGAGAGTCTTCACAGTTGCTACTAGTAGCTGTAGCAAGTTAATTTTATTGACTAAGACAATGTCTACCACTTAAGAATTGCATTTAGGATACTTTATAAACTAGAACTCTAGACCCCTCCTTTAAAGATCAAACTTAGTATTTCGGGGGAGACTTGAAAAGCTGTTTGCAAACAATATCTAAATCATTCTTATTCTTACTAAGTTGAGAAATTAAGGAACCCAAGAATACATCAAATTAGCATAAGGAAAGAGGTAAAGCATGGTCTGGGAGACAATAGTTGTACAATTCCTTAAAACAGAACATGAAACACAAAGTGTCTATAGAAATATATGTGGAAAGCTATAAAATACAAAGTTGGAAAATATTAGATTCTATTTTGCTTCCAATATTTTATGTCCCATGCTTAATAGGCATTCTAATTTCCAAAATGCTAGATGTTGCAAAGAAACCCTTTTTGAAGGTTTTTTTTCCTGATAGAATTATGGAGAGTATGCAACCGGTAAGCAATCCTTGTACCACATGTGCTTATTCACCAAATTTATTTTTGAACATTCAGAACATAAGATTATGACAAATTAAAAAGAAAGCACCAAAAATGCTACACATTAATACCTGAGCAGAGACTGAAGGCAAATATTCATCTATTAAAACTACACCATAATGTTGAAACACAGGTAAAAACACTCACAACACTACAAAGTACAATAGTAGCACTTCTTCTGAATTACAATAATGTTAATTATACCATACCAAAAATACACACAAAATTACATATATGTGTATTTAGTACACCATACATTGTACAACGTACTGTAGAAGATCATGCACATCTAAATGGAAAGATTTGCAAGGTGACAATATTTTTCAATATGTACTATAGGACAAGTTTCTTTGCACTGTTAAGTGCTGTTACTATGCACTGTACTCTGGATGAGAACAAAATTAATCTGTAAATAAACACTTACTGAGATTATCTCAGCACTAACATATGATGTGTCCTCTATAAATTTTAACTACAGTATGAAAATTGATGGAGGTTGAGAGCCACATGTTTTACTTTATTATATACACCCTTGCTCAAACTACTTTCTTGGCAATTTGACCAGGCTTGAAACAAAGACATGATGTCTCTTCTATGTAGTTTTAGAGATATCTAGTATTTGTCTTTCAGGGGAGGTAGTGGAGGTGATATAGGAGGAAAGAAATGTGTTGAGTTTATGTTCAAAATTAAAACTGGAAAATAAACAACAAACTCCAAGTACACAGAAATGTGAGTATCTTTTAGCAGAGAACATGATTGTCCTGTACATGGATTTTGGATTTTAATAGAAATTATACCCTTATTTTAAATAAGCACAGTAGAAATGTATAACTTTATACTTAAAAACAGGGGAGCCAATTTTGTCTTAATACCTTAAAAATAATGTTTGAAAATATACTACATGAATCCATGTTCAATTACTGAAAAAACACTTTTGGGTAAATTATTTTATTTGATATATATAAATATAAACCTCAATAATCCTAGGGAAAATGAGCACAGATCTTGGGAAAGAATTCACATCTTTGATAGAGTATTCATTAATAAGACAAAAAAAGTACATTTTGAAGATTAGTTTTACTATGTGCAGTAAGTTTAGAACAGAAGTGCCATGACCTTCTCTTAAAATAATTTTTTCCCCAGAAACTTTAGCCAAACTTAATTTCCTACACCTATGTAGTCTAAGTCAATTTCAACCTGAAATAAGAACTCTGGAAATTAAGGGAGGCCTAAAGCAATAGTTTTGCAAATACTATGTTGTTGCTATTAGGTGCTATTGAGTTGGTGTCCAACTCATACCATACAGCAGGCAAAACAGTATTGTTAGTGTTTCTCTGCTATTCATAGGGTTTTCAATGGCTGATTGTTTGTTGGGAATCAGGTTGCCAGGTCCTTCTCCCAAGCTTACAGTATCCGGTGTTCCCAGGTGGTCAGGTCTCCCATCCAAGTACTAACCAGGCACAAATACTATAGGACGTATTTAAACTTTGATTTCACCAACCTCAAAGAAAAGGATGGCAGACAGATTTGAGAAGGCCACCCATAATAAACAAAAGTATAAAATTGCAGGGCATTCCTTTATCATTTTAAGGCACATTCTGTTATATCCTAAATAAGTTCAAGGTCACAGTGATGGTAAGAAATTCAATTTTGGTCTCATTTCTCATGGGTATGTTGCTACATTTATAGTCGTAAGTTTATGAAACTGTAATATAATCACTTCAAAATAATATATTTAAGCCATTTCTTATTTTTAAAAAAGGTAAATATACAACTCCCTAGTTTATATACACTAAAAAACTGGAGTTCTCTTCCCCATCTGCACCACAGAGGGAAAGTTATTTCTACCAGTATGTCAGAAAGTACATATTTGAGTATGTAGAAAGCATGATTTTTTAAAAATACAGGCTACTTAGGCTAAAATTACTCAACATGGAGAACAAACTCATTCCCATAGACAGTGTACAATGAATTCTGGTCGTATCTATCACCTTTTTATTAATATTACTCATAGTCCCCATTAGGTAACTGAAGAAGCTGTCACTAACCAAGGACAAATACTTAGCTTTCTGTGCTACCTCTTCATTTCCAAGGCTACTATGCAAAATGTATCAATATTACTAGACAGAGAAGTAAGAGTGACTTTAATGATGGGAAAAACTAAGAGAATTGAAATTTCCTTAACATTTCTACAGGGAGAAATTAAAGCAATTCAAGTAGATAAACAGCAGTTTTTAAGCCTATCATATTTGTACTTTGCTCTCACAAGTATACACCATTTTAATGTTAACACTTTAGCATTATCTTGATTTTTTTAAAACAATATTTTCCTATAAGATACACATTTTAAAAGGTTTACTTCATTGTATTATGTTAGGTTCTGGTGGATAATTTCCCCCTAGGAAACATGTGACTGTACAAAAGCATTGAATGGAAATATATAGAAAACAAAAAAATTCCACAGTAAACTTACAATCACATAAATGAGACACCTGTGCCAAAAATGGTCTGTACAAGAAAAACTATTGTTTTACATCATAAAACAAATCTGAAGCAAAATTATTTCAAATGATTGCTTCAATTAACTGCTGAAAGATTATTGAGTGCACTAATTTTTACCCAAAAAAGTCAGGAAACATTTAAGAAATCGTATAAAATAGAACATACTATAACTCTGAATATTTTCCAAGACAAATTAGAGTATGGAATATAAATTTTCATGATATACACATTTTATTGTAAGTTCTAGATGAAAAATACTGAAGATTACTTTTATTTTAGTCCCAATATACTGAGAAAAGTTCACTGGCACAAATATCCAGAGGTATTTTACAGGTTCACTTAGCTTTGGTGGCAAAGTATGTTTTGCTAACAATATGAATAGTTATATATTTTCCAATGTGGAGTTTTGTGCTAAAAAGAATTCAAATGTGTCTTTTTTCCTGAAAAAGGGGTGTAAAAAGTCCAATATGAAACAGAACAAGTACAATATGAAATACAAAATATGCCTATCATTTAGGCTTTGAAACAGTTAATAGCTCTATGCATTGTCTATAAACCATTTTTACTAGCATTACTACTATATACACATCAAGAATCAAAATAACATTAAAAATAGCATATGAACTTTACAAAAATGGCTACTTTTACACTTCCTAAACTGAGATTAAAATTCAAATATGCAAATGTACACTACCTAATCAAAACATACCAAAAGATACAGTTTCTCATGAATGTTTAAACTTACAATGTACAGACTGATTACAGATTGATTCTGATTCATGTTATCAAGTCCTATACAAAGTCATCAGAAATTAACTGGTTTCTTAGTATGTCAAAGCAGATGTTTTTGGCAGGGTAATATGCCAAAATCTTTCAGAAAGTATTGTCCTTGATTTAAAAATTATTCATCACAGACAATTTAATCAAGATGTACCTTAGAATATCAACTAACTTTTGAAAAGTAATCAATTTAGGTGTACAAATTATACTGTTAATGGAATAACAGCTGTGATCTGCCTCACAGAAGTTTGTAAGGGCCATGGATATCTGTGGTGCCTACATGAGTGATAAGATAATCAACAACAAATATTAAGCAGGCCTACTCTATAGTCCATTTCCTTTTCTTACAGTATAGTCATGGTTCACTTAAGTCCACATAGATCATATTGTTACCAAAACTAAGCTACTAACATATAAAATTCAGTCTTTATTCACAATATAATTTATTTTTTAAATGTGAATTCTTGATAATTCATAGTACACATGGATTTGGATTACTGATCTGATTTTTCTTTCCTATTATCTTTATGAAAAGTAAAGAATGTGAGTAGCCTGAGGGCTTTCTTATTTCCTCAGGTACCAAAACTTATTGTGAAAGAGTAAGTGAATTTATACATGTTACTTGAGTATATATGTATAAATAGATGTTTATTACAGAATTTGAAATGTTCTTTGCTCAAAAAGACTGGGACAAAATTCCAACTCCCCATCATCTTATAATTTTTTAAAAGCCTATTCTACATTTCCGTTTATTTTGTAAGAGAGCTGTTTGCCAGGCTCTAGCTTTCTTTTTTTTTTTTTTTTTGCAGTTGAACCCAGGGCCTTGCGCCTGCATGCTCTGCAAGTGCTGGACCACTGAGCTGCACCTCAGCCCATTTTTTTTTTACTTTTTGAGACAGGGTCTCGCTAAATTACGCAGACTGCCTCTGGTCTTGAACTTGCGATCCTCCCGCCTCCGCCTCCCTAGCCGCTGGGATTACAGGCATGCGCCACCACACCCGGCCCCAGGCTCTAGCTTTCTAATACAAAGATACTTCTATTGCTTCCTTTTTTCTGGCAAGTGTCATACTCTCCAAATTGATTTTCTCCTTAACAATCTTTATAAGGTATTTTGTTTCCTATGATATACAAAATTTACAAATCCTACACACAGAGAAAATAAAAAGTAATGTTGAAAAATAATCAGCAAATGCCTAGTCATAGAAAGTCCCAATACATTTTTTTATTTTTCCCAAATGATTTTAAAAACAATTTCATAAAAGTTCAAATGTAATATTCTATAAAGTTTTGTACTAAATCAAATAATAATGCAAGACACTAGTGTAATTTAGATCTAATGCCCTAGATGAAAATACAGGCCAATCCATTTATCTGAGGATTCTGGAATCAACAGCCCAGTTTACTAAATAGTATTTGTGGTTCCTCTATTTTTCTTAGACTTTTCAACAATCAAAGGGAAAACTGAGTTTTACTTTCTTTTATTTCCTTCAATCACGTTCCATAACAGATGCTGAGCTGCAAGGTGAAATGAAAACACTATGCTGTTAAGTGAAAAGTCATAAGAATTAAGGAAAGTATAGGATCTAGATAATGAATAAAACATATGATCTGCCTCACAGAAGTTTGTAAGGGCCATGGATATCTGTGGTGCCTACATGAGTGATAAAATAATCAACAACAAGTATTAAGCAGGCCTACTCTATAGTCCATTTCCTTTTCTTACAGTATAGTCATGGTTCACTTAAGTCCACATAGATCACTTAAGACATTCTTTATAGCTAGATTTATATCACCAAAATGGGGGGGGGGGCAGCGGATTAATCAATACATAATCAACACATACTGAAGATTTTCAAAATCAGTGTTGACGAGGCATAAATGGCTTTTTAGAAAACCACTGCTTTAAATATTTTCATTCTGGTGATAACCAAGAAAAGATAGTTTAAAATCTGTTTATTTTTGGTATGAAATTGATACATATTTCTTAAAAAGTGTTCACAGAGACTGGGAGGACAGCTCAGTGCAGAATGCATGCATGCTTAGCACATAGGAGGCCCTAGGTTCAGTTCCCAGCACGGGGGGCAGGGGAAAGGACATGAATGACATCTATCACATCAGTTAACTCTAAAGGGGGCACTCAGTGTTTTTCTCTGTCTGATCTAGTTATCAACAAGAGTCCAGGAGTTATTTTGTAAGCACAAAATTTATTCAAAAACTCAAAACTTCCTTTAAAAAAAATAAAAGCTGTAACAGTGGAACTCAGAAACTTGCTGAGTTAGATAATCTCAAACTACCAGTAAGCAATTTTATTTTAGTAACATTGCTAATTGGGCTGTGCTGGTTTACCAGCTAATATAATTGGAAGCATGATAGAAAATAATTTTAAAGTAAAGGAGTTTCCTTTTCTTAATTGATAGAATTACCAATATTGCTAGTCTTCAGAAAGAACCTACCTTCTCACTTCTGGTAGCTATTTGTGTCTAAAGTGTTTGAGAAAGAGCCTATGAAAATGTTAAGTATATGTGTATGTGTGTGTGTGTGTGTGTGTGTGTGTGTGTGTGTGTGTGTATGGTATATATATGTATTTGTGTGTGTTTGTCTCTATCAAATGGCTAAAATGTTTAATTAAAATCTGTTTTACATACCTTGAATTGAGATATTTTGTTGGCATAAATAAGACTTAGGGCTTAGTATTAAATACACTCACACAAAAATATTTTGGTGAGAATTAGGGTATCTAGTCTGCTGCTTTTAAAGCAAATGCATTAATCATGAGTGAGAAACTTAAGCTTGTTATGTTTTACTCATGAACAGAATTGACTAAACAAGGAGACTTTAGATCTAATAAACATGATTATGGCTATCAATGGAAGACCCAAATTAATTAGTTTTCTGAAGTTTTTTCTGTATATTGACCTAAGCTCAAATTCAGAAAAAGTTAAATCACACATTTAACCTATAACTTGAGATACAATATCAGTGGCAAAGCAAGATACCTTATGTATAAAAGTTGTGGGTATATATACGTGTGTGTGCGTGCACGCGCATATGTGTCTCCAAACATAGATGGGTCTCTTTTTAAATATGTATGTGGTATACCATAAGACAAGTGTGTAAGTATTGAACACGCAAGCATGGTGTGGTTTATTCCTTTTGTACCTCTCTCAAACAATTAAGAGGCTTGGAATGCCTGCAATGTCTAACATGAGGGTAAAACTTCCCTTTAAAGGTCTGAGTAAGTGAAAATATGAATACTGAATAGCAAGTATGAAGCTGGGAAAGACAATGGAATGATACAAAACTTACAAACTTCAGAGGTGATGGACCCTTTTCAATTAATGCTGAAACAGTAATGATGTGTGGAAGAACTAAGAGGGGAAATGAGGCAACTCATTAAAGTGAGTAAAGTGTGAATAACCTATTAGGCAATAGCAGCTGAGCAAAATAATGGAATCCAGATGTAATGGCAGATAAAATGAAACCAGCTCTCTAGGACACCTCTGGGTACTAATAAGGATATAAATTCACAAATGCAACTATGGAATTACTGAAACTGAAAAACTTTACTTGAGAGGTTTTGGTTATTTACAGTATACACATCCTAATGAAGGGCTCTACAAGCCAGGTCTATTTCAGCCTGAGTTTGTTCTAATTGAAGGCAAAGAGTACTATACTCTTCTACCATGCTCCACTACCTTCTTTCTAATCTTCTGTAGCTAAGAGTAAACTGAAACTTGAAATGAAATAAAAATGTTTCTCTCAGCTGGGCACGGTGGCATATGCCTTTAATCTTGATGACTCAGGAGGCAGAGCCAGGAGGATTGCAAGACTGTCTCAAGATTAGGAAAAAAAAGGGCTAAGGGTGCATCTCAGTGGTAGAGTGATTGCAAAGTATACACAAGGCCCTGTTTCAATGTCTCAGTAATGAAGAGAGAGAGAGAGAGAGAGAGAGAGAGAAAGAGAGAGGGAGGGAGAGAAATGTTACTGTTTGTTTGTTAAACAGTAATTCTAGAAGTCACCTGGGCAAATCAAAATTCTACAGTTAAAGCTAGTCCTCAATATATTTTGGTGTTATTTTTATAATCATATTATTAACTGAGTAACATTTGCTTACTATTACCTTATTAATAGTATAATTTTATACACCAAATATGATACTATATTTGATTATGTTAATTTTTTTCCCCTACTAGACAAAAAGATGGTACAAACCTAGAGTTGTTTCCAATCATTGGAATTTAGGTACTTTTAACACTCTATCATCACCTGAGGCACTCTGGCAACCACGGGGCAATCAATTAAATAGTATAAATTGAACAAATGAACTGTTCCAATGCCAGTAAATAAACAACTGTGAGAATATCCTTTAAAGTTAACTACAGATCTCTTTAATGGTCTCATAATATTAACCAAGAATATGTAAGATTCATACTTGAAAGTGATAAGAAAATTTCACTGTTGTGAACTGGAATCCTGTTTCCATTTATCAGTCTTGATTGCCAAAAAACATGTCGTCTTATAATTCAAGGCTCTACTTTCATAGATGTAAGAAGACAGAAGATCTACTTTGTTCACTATGGCTGCCAAAACCTGATCAGGGGCTCTTTGTGGTTATTTCACCTTTGAGAAACCAAACAGCTGTAAATTCAATGTTTTATGACTTATTTTTCAATACGTAAACTCTAGCAAATATAAAATAATCCACTTTTCACAAGAAAGCTTGATGAAATGAGCAGAATGCTTCATACGAGATTATAAACAATGCTCCACCTACTGAGTCTCTAGGAGAAGATCTCTGGAATGGCTGATGAAACAGACTAGTTGATATGCACAAGAGTCCTCAAGGGCAGTGGCCACCATATCCCTTCACTAATTTTTCAAAAATGACTAGTACACAGATGCCACACCACAAAATCATGCTTCAACTACTTTCCTCAAGCATTACAAAACTAATTTCCTATTTTCAATACTGTAAAAATAGACTTGTCTTCTCCAGAGGACCTTGCTGCTCTGTTGGTGATCTGCGTATTCACTCTTATTACCAGCCCTAAAGGCATAAATCATCTTTATCATTCCTTAAGTCTACTCTTACATAAAGTTGCATAACGCATGGAGCAAAAGAGGAATGAAGACAAAGCATGGAACCCTGTATAAGTGTGCTGAGCCAAAAGCAATCACACCAACAGCCAGAGGAAGTGGAAATTGTGAGGCAGTCTTCAACAATTTACTGTAAAAAGACAGAGAAATATACATTATTATACAGATTACATCGCGAGCTAAAATGAAATAAGTCAATTTTCTATATAGTTTTTGGAAAGATCAATGTTCTAAGTAATTTTAGATGAAGTAATTTTATATGTAATGATAAAATAACTACATAATTTTTAAAAAATCACTAAAAGCCATATTTTGTCTAAAAAAGGGAAAAACATTTCTATTCAGAAAATAGTCATTTTGTTTAGTTTTTCACAAATTTTAACAGAAAAATATTAGTTGTACTTTCATTCAGCAATTCTACCTCTAAAAACTCATTCTAACAAAAATAATGCTTGGTAAGAGATAGCTAAAGAAATGTTTATTTTAATCCACTTATAGTAGCAAAAGAAAGAAACAAAAGCAAATGAAAAGGGAGCTATCTTTATTTCCCAGTAAAAGGGGTATATACACCAGAACACTAAATATTTTTTTTATTAGAAATTCTTAATGTACATCATAATGTGATTCATTTTGACATGCTTTTCATTGTGACAATTTTCATATACGTAATTTGATAAGCATTATTCATATAGGTTACCCCTTACTCTCTTTGTTTCCCCCCCTCCCCCCTTCCCATCTAAGTTTTCCATCCAAGTCTTTATCTTTTACTATGTAGTATTTTTCTATATGTCCTTGGGTTCCATTTCTGTTTAAGATAGAAACTTTTCCTGTAGAACACTAAATATTTTTAAAAGAAAACTACTTTCAGGAAAACTATGACATTTTTCCTTTGAAAATAAAAAACCCAATGATAAGAGGGGTTAAGAAACTTGCCTATGTACATAGACCTATTAAATGGCAAAGCTCAGATTTAAACTCTAGGTTAGCTTGAGTCTAGAATAGTTGTAAATATCTCCCAGAATCAACTGTAAAGTCTCCAAGAATAAACAATCAGTACATGACATGGTATTATAGAGCATCTCAAACATATACAAAAGTAGACTGACAGTAGGATGAACTCTTATGCATTTGTTGCCCAGTTTCAAAAATTATTAAATCATTGTCAATCTTACTTCACCTATATCCCCATCTATTTCCATTCCTCCTCTATTTTTTGGAAGTAAATCCTGGACATCATATCTTTTAAGGGTTAACTTTTAAAAAAGTTTTACTGTTTATTATATCTTAACAATAAAACCTACAGTTAAAACATGCCTAATATATTTGCATATAGAATGTATTTACATATAAACCATAATATTCTTTAGGCTTCACTTTTAGGAATAATCAAATTAAATGCAATAAAGAGTATGTTTCACAAATACAACAGTGATAAAGATAGGGAACACATGTGAGAAAAAGAAAGATTAAACTATTATACCTCGATTTTATTGAAACAGTATAAGTGTTTCCAAGAATTGCCATGGTTGGAATAAGAATAAATGCCAAAGGTTTACATGGATCAGGGTTAAGTTTAAAATAATACCTAAAAGAAAAAAAGAAAAACTAAAATATAAATCAATGAAGTAGAACTGATAATTTTAAATTACCAGAATCAATCAAATTAAATAATTTCTAAAACATTCCAATAGCAATATAGATACATGAACTCTTAACAGCTCATGAAATCTCTAGTAATTCTTGCTCTGTATCATCCTTGTACCAAAGGTTTTATTTGGAGAATTATGGTCAGAAACTAAGAAATGAAATAAAAGTACCCAGTATGGAAGCATTTCTTTAGCAGGTATATGCCTAAAAGGTCACTTATAATCTTTTAAAAACAAATTATTTAAAATATATTAAGATAGCTCTGCAATACTCTCTCATGTGTGGTAGTTAGACTGGAAGACAAAACAAAACATACAGCAGTATGCATCAGACTTGAAAGTAAAAGAGGAACTTCTGGAGACAGAAGGGGGAAAAACAGAAAGAGCAGGGTAAAACAAGGGGAAGGTAAAGAGGGAGTAAATAGGAGCAAAGGGTACAATACAATTATATGAAAATACCATTATGAAACCCATTATGATGTTGTTGTTGTTAGGTGCTGTCAAGTTGGTGTCCAACTGACTCATAGTGACCCTAAGTACAACTGGTGAAACACTATTGTCA
This sequence comes from Pedetes capensis, assembly GCA_007922755.1. Classification (NCBI taxonomy): domain Eukaryota; kingdom Metazoa; phylum Chordata; class Mammalia; order Rodentia; family Pedetidae; genus Pedetes; species Pedetes capensis. The sequence goes on along the minus strand of VMDO01007232.1, from coordinate 53,449 downwards.
GTGCTTCTCTGCTGTTCATAGTTTTCAATGCCTGATTGTTTTTTAGGAGTGGGTTGCCAGGTCTTTCTCCCAAGCCTACAGCACCTGGGGTTCCCAGGTGTTCTCCCATCCAAGTACTAACCAGGCCCAACCCTGCTTAGCTTCTGAGATCTGACAGGATCGGATGTTGCGGTGGTATGACTGCAGGCTCCATTATATTGTACACTAATCAAAAATAAAATTTTAGCCTGGCATGGTGGTACACACCTGTAATCCCAACAACTCAAGACATGGAAGCAGCAGGATCGCAAGTTCAAGGCTAGACATAGCCTGCATACCTTAGCAAGACTCTGTCTCAAAACAAAAAAATAAGAAAAGAGCTGGAGGTATAGCTCCAGTGATAAGAGCACTTGCAAAACAGGTGCAAGGCCCTGGGTTCCAGCCCCAAATACTGCAATAAATAAATAAATAAAATAAAAATTAAAAAAAAATTTTAAAGCTCGGTAACAACATGAATAAAATGAAGGTTTATATGTAAAATAATTTTCCTTTATCTTTTGGGTTATTTTGTTTATTTGTTTTGAGATAGGATCTCATTAAAATTGCACAGGCTGCCTCTGCCCCCAAACCTACAATCCTCCTGCCTTAGCCTCCTGAGTCACTGGGATTATAGGTACGTACCATGGCGCCAGGCTTTATATCTTTTTAAAATTTAAAATCTCATGTCCTTCATTCATAGACAGTAAGATGTCTATAGCTTTTTGAAATCATAAGTTTGTGCTCCTCTAGTAATTCTGACTGTAAAACTGACCAAAAATCTAGATCTCGACTAAAAGAAGAGATAAAGGAAGGATATTAACATTTGGTAACCTTCAATTTAATTTATTGAACTTATTTTTGTTTGGCCAACTTAAAAATATACTTTCAATATTTATAAAATATGAAAGCTGTATACTTTTTTTTTTTGAGTAGGGGTTCAATTGCCATTTGGATGCAGTGGCCTTTTATCTAGCAATGTACAATAAATAATACAGAAGAGTCAGGGTTAACAAAGGAGAGACTACATTCTGAGAAGAAAAAAAGAGGCGGAGCATCACAAATCAAGGAAGAGGTGACAGGACAGCTAAAAATAGTGGAGAAACAGAAAGATGTTTAGGAAATAATACCCAGCTAAAGTGGGGCAGGACAGGAGGCCCCAACTAGGAGATAAACCAGGCAGCCCCGGGGACAAGAGATGGGCAAGTCCATCCCACAGGAGAAAAGTCATAGTTCTTGCAAGCCTTAATGGTACACAGGTTAGCAGAGCCATCCACAGGCAAAATGGAGGAGAAAGGGGATTAAGAGTAACTTCTGCATTCAGCCACAAGGGATGGTGAAGACTGTGTGAGATGAATCCTTCCTGGAGAGGACATTGCTCAAGACCAATATCTGCCTAGATTCTCAACTTTTTGAGGTATCCACCTCTGAGCCCGTTCCTTGGGAAGCACTAGAGAGTCCATTAACGTATTCTAGACATGGCTGAGGTTTAGCTCAGTTGGTAGAGTGCTGCTCTGTACTCTCTGAGGACCTAGGTTTGATCCCCAGCACCACAAAAAGGGGAGAAAGGCGTGGCAATCCATTCCCTGAAATAATTCTGAAACAACTGGCCAAGTTGCTATTGACTCCATGGCACAACAATAACAGCAACAGACAGACTCCAAGTATAAATAAAGTGTTTCTTTCCCTCCCAAAGGCTCAAATGCCACTATAAAAATCACATTTGACCTTAAGTCTTTGCAGTAGGTCTTCTTTACTGGGCTTCACATCTCAAAAGTATACTCTTTCACAATAAACTTTGCCTATATTATCAACTGAGCCTGCAGCCACACCACTGTGGCATCTGGTCCCATCAGATCTTGGAAGCTAAGCAGGGTCAGGCCTGGTTAGTACTTGGACGGGAGACTGCCTGGGAACACGAGGTGCTGTAGGCTTGGGAGAAGGACCCGGCAACCCACTCCCAAATCAATCTGCCATTGAAAACCCTAGGAATAGCAGAGAAGCATGGCAATAGTGTTTTGCCCGTTGGACGTAGGGTTGCTATGAGTTGGTACCAACTCCACAGCACCTACCAAAAACATACTCTGTACTATAACTTCTGTGTTAGTATAAATTCTTTTATATGTTGAACACAAAAGACTGAGGTTTGCTGTTGGCCTCCGAGACTTGTACTCCCCAGTAATATTAAATCAATTAGGTGGACTTGTTGCGACAGTGACTCCTCCTGTTAGTAAGCTAGCACTGGAGAAGTAATCCATTGGAGAAGAAACCCACTCTGTAGCTCCCCATATTTTCCAGTATTATAGCCAAAGTCCATCTTGAGAGAGACAGCCTATTGCTTGAGAATGAGCTACTCTGGAGAGGTGAAACCAGGAACAATCATAAGTCAGGGAGCCTGGGGACACCCTGCCACAGGTTCTGGGTAAGACCAGAAGCAGGTATGAAGAGTGGGAGAGGCAGTAGTGGATACACCCAAAGTTGTGTAGGCAGCAGGGAAGGCTGTGGAAGGCTGGCTGGTTAAAGGCCTCATCAGTTGGGGTAAAGAGTGAGTCCTATCTTGTGGATTACTGCACAGATTGAGAGCTCTGGGCTTGTGGCCAGTTGACTGCTTGGCCTCAGAAATGTCTTGTTGCCTCCCGGCCATGTATAGCTTGCTGCTGGGAGGGACTGAGGGTTTTGAGCCCAGGTCTGGGAGATCGCCGGATTTCCCCAACCTCCCTCCCTGCTGGACAGTGTCTGAAAGCACTGAGATCAGCAGGCAGAACGCTGGGTTCCCTGGGTTCTCTCCCTCCGGTGAAGATCTCAGTGCTCTGTTTGCTTCCCCCACAATCAGACACATCTGAGGGGCACCCCTCACTCTGAATGATTGCCATTCCTGGGTGTACAAACAGGGGCTTCTGGAATGAGTGGGAACCTCCTGGCCCACAAGCTGCAAAAGCTCACTGGGGCCAGCTGCAGCTCCCTGTATGCAAAGAAGGGACATTTCTAAAGTAAACACAGCTCTGCTGCTGAGAACAGTCCCTTCACCCTCCCAGCCTTCAGCCCATACACAGCACGAACCTGTGCAGTGGGACTGGAGAGAGGCCACAATAGACTCCACATATGATCTGCTATGCCCCACCCCAGACCTGGTGAATTCTAATATAACAAGATCCAGAAAGGAGCTTCTCCATTTTTTAAAAAACCTTTTCACTACATTTTCTAGTGTTGATTTTACTTTATTTTAAAAAACTACATTTTTATTTTTTATTCCTCTTTTTATCTTTATCTAATTGTTCCCGTCTCCCTTTCCTGGCCCCTATACATGGGGGTTTAATCAAGGGCTTCACACGTACTTTTTGCAAGGGCTCTACAACTTGCAAAATCGGTGTGCAGTCCCCCCCCCCCCTTTTTTTGAGTCAGGGTCTTGCTAAATTACATAGGCTGCCTCTGGCCTTGAACTCATGATGCTCCTGCCTCTATCTTCCACGTTGCTGGGATTACAGATGTGTACCACCCAGCTTATCTAATTGTATTTATGGTTTTTTTTCTTTATTTTGTAATTATGTATTTTATGTCCTCTTTTCCTCATGTTCTTTTCCTTTCTTCCTTTTTTCTATTTAACCTTGTTTCTTCTTTCTACTTTCCCATTCCTAGTCCTCTCCTTTCATTTTTGTATTATTCCTGTTATTTACTTTTATCACTTTTTAACTTCAGAGCTTATTGTACATTGTTTTTACTATGTCCTTTCTGTGGTTATTGGTGGAGTACTAGTTGCCTTGTAGTTCTCTACCTGGTTAGTTTTGGTGCTCCTTCCTCCCCTGAAGGTTATTGCTGTTCTGGTGGATTGTTTTCCCCTTTAGGAGCAATACTAGGGTTGACCCCTGAGAGAAGCCTGCTAAGATCTCTATAGAAAACTACAAGAAATATTCATCTCAATAGATGCACAAATTATAACACAGAAATGCAAGAAATAAGAAAAAGCAAGGCTGTATGACTTCTCTAAAAGTTCATACCTCTCCAATAGCTGAATCGAAAGATATGGAAATGGCAGATACACCAAACAAGTCAAAAACCTAGCTTCAAAAATGATGAATGACAACAAAGAGAATTCAAATAAAAAGATGGAGAAGTCAATTCAACACGTAGATGAGAAACTCAACAACTTACAGAAGAAATTCAGCAAAGTGATAGAAATTCTGAAACAACAAAAACAAACAAAATAATCCCAACCAAATGGGAATCTTGGAAATGAAAACCTCAACAAATCAAATAAAAAACTCAGTGGAAATTATCAACAATAGAGTAGGCTGGGTGGAAGAAAGAAATTTCAGGAACTGAAGACAAGGTTGAGGAATTATTATACTCAGACAGCAATAAAGAAAAAAAGTAATCATGAATCAGGAAAACAATCCCATTTATAGTATCCTTGAAAAAAACAAACCAACCAAACATAAAAAACAAAACACATAAAAACCTACCTAGGATAAAACCTAACCAAGGAGGTTAAAGACTTCTGCAATAAAAAACTAAAACACTGAAGAAAGAAATTGAAGAAGACACAAGATGGAAAGACTTCCTGTTACAATATAATTATTATTTCTAGTCTCATAAAAAGTAGACACAGATTCTAAGGAGTGAAACTCTGAGTAACAGAATTCAGCAGGAGGTGACACTGTTGGGAGCTAGATGTAAGGGTGCCATGGAGGGGACTTCAGTTCAAGATAATACCACTAATGGCATAATCTGCATATCTCTTTTCATTTTTGTTTAGACTTCATCTCAGCTTTGGTGATATAAAAAGGGGAGTCTGCCACAGGGAAGCTGAAGGCAAAGTTTGAAATCTGTTTTACTCCCTGGTTTGACCAACTGTGAATACACCCACTTTTTCTTTTCTTTTTGTCTTTTTAAAAAATTCTTCTTTTTCTTCTTCTTCTTTTTTTTTTTTTTGGTGGTACTTGGAGGTGGAACCCAAGGCCTTGCACATACTTTGCAAGTGCTCTACCACGGGGCAACATCCCCAGCCCATTTTTATTTTTTATCTTGAGGCAGGATCTCATTAAGTTACGCAGGCTGCCTGTGGCCTTGAACCTGTGATCCTCCTGCCTCCACCTCCTGAGTCATTGGGATTATAGGAGTCAACCACCAAGCCCAGCCCCACTTTTTTCTTTGTTGTTGTTAAGTGCCATCGAGTCAGTATCTGACTCATAGCGACCCTTATAGGGTTTTCAATGGCTGACTGTTTCAGGATTGCCTTGGGAGTGGATTGCCAGGTCCTTCTCCCATTTTTGCGGTGCTGGGAATCAAACCCGGGACCTCAGAGACTGCAGCGCAGCGCTCTGCCAACTGAGCTAAATCCCAAGCACTTAGGGGAAACACTATTGTCAATGCTTCTCTGCTGTTCATAGGGTTTTCAATGGCAGATTGATTTTTAGGAGGGGGTTGCCAGGTCCTTCTCCCAAGCCTACAGCACCTGGTGTTCCCAGGTGGTCTCCCATCCAGGTACTAACCAGGTCCGACCCTGTTTAGCTTCCGAGATCTGACGGGATCGGATTCCACAGGGCTACAGCTGCAGGCACTTTTTTCTTTATCAATTTATATTTCTTTTTTCTTTTTTTTTTGGGCGGGGTGGGATACTGGGGATTGAACCCAGGGCTTCACGCTTGCATGCTCTGCAAGTGCTGGACCACTGAGGTGCACCCCCAGCCCATTTTTTGTTTACCTTTTTGAGACAGGGTCTTGCCAAATTATGAAGACTGCCTCTGGTCTCGAACTTGCAATCCTCCTGCCTCCACCTTCCTAGCCTCTGGGATTGCAGGTGTGTGCCACTGCGCCCGGCTATTAATTTCTATTTCATAAATTTTATATATGTGGAGGATTTACATCCTGTTGCCCCAGTTATACTCCCATGTTCTGGACTGACAGAATATTGTGAAAATGGCCATATTAGTGGAGTATGGTGGTGCACACCTGTAATCCTACTTGAGAGGCTGAGGCAGGAGTATCAACATGAGTTCGAGGGCAGCCTGGTCTTCTTTATAGTGAGCTGCAGACTAGACTGGGCCACATAGAGACCCTGTATCTAAATAAATAAATAAATAATAAAAAAATGGCCATATTACTGAAAGTGACCTATAAATTCAATGTAATCTTATCAAAATTCCAATGACACTCTTCACAGAACCAGAAAAAATAATCCTAAAATAAATACAGAAACAAAAAGACCTCAAAAAGCCAAAATAATCCTGAGCAAAAGGAGTTATGTTGGAGGCATTGCAACATCTGATTTCAAATTATACTACAGAGCCACAGTAACAAAAAAAGCAAGATACTGGCACAACAGACATATTGATCAACAGAATAGAACAGAGGGCCCATAAATAAACTCAAACAGCTACAGCCATCGGGTTTCCAACAAAGGTACCAAAAACATATTCGAGAAAAAACAGCCCCTTCAACAAATGATGCTGTGAAAACTGGATGTCCATATGGAGAACACTGAATCTAGGTCCCTATCTGTCACCCTGCATAAAACTTGATTCAGAATACATTGAGGACTCTAATGTAAGATCTTTGAAACTACTGGGGGAAAACACTTCAAACTATCAAGATACAGGCATAGGCACAGACTTTTTTTTTTCTTTCTTTCTGGGAGCTTTGCCAGAGCCTTGTACATGCTAGGCAAGTATGCTACCACTGAACCACACCCCCAGGGCTCACTGAAACAGGGTCTCAGTAAGGTCTCAGGCTGCCTCCCAAGTAGTTGGGATTACAAACATGTCCTCCACAGGACCTGGTTTGGCAAGAGTTTCTGAATAGGATTCCAGTAGCCCAGGAAATAGAAAGAACTGGCTAATGAGACTGCATGAAACTAAAAAGTTCAGCACAACAAAGGAGACAGTGAGAAACAGTCTACAGAATGGGAAAAAATCTTTGCTGGCTATTTATCCAATATGGGATTAGTATTCAGAATGTGTAAAGAATGAATAAATAAATAAATAAACAAACACCAAATGAACAAATAATCCAAGCAATAAATGGGCAAATGAAATGAATAGATAGTGCTCAAAAGAAGTACAAATGGCCAATAAATACATGAAAAACCATCCACTGTCTCTAGTAGATGTAGATCCATCTCGTTGTTGTTGTTGTTAGGTGCTGTCAAGTCGGTATCCGACTCATAGTGACCCTCATAGGGTTTTCAATGGCAGACTGTTTCGGGATTGCCTTGGGAGTGGATTGCCAGGTCCTTCTCCATTTTTGCGGTGCTGGGAATTGAACACAGGACCTCAAAGACTGCAGCGCAGCGCTCTACCAACTGAGCTAAATCCCAGCCCAGATCCATCTCACCCCTGTCAAAATGGCTATCAAAAAAACAACAAATGCTGGTGGGCGTGCAGGGAGGTCAAAGGAGAGGGGACAGGCATCATGACAACATTTTTATACACAACACAAAATGGACGAAATTGGAGATCATCACGTAGGGTGAAATAAGCCAGACTCAGACAAATATTGCATGTTTTTTCTCATATGTGGAATCTAGATTTAAAAGACAAAAAAAGAAACAGCTGGGTATGATGGCGCATGCCGGTAATCCCAGCAACTCAGGAGGATCATGAATTCAAGGCCAGAGGCAGCCTGTGTAACTTAGTAAGACCTTGTCTAAGATAAAACATAGAAAAGTGGGTATAGCTAGGGGTATAGCAGTGGTAGAGCTCTCGCAAAGAATATGCAAGGTTCTGGGTTCAGCACCCCCCCAAAAATAGGAAGGAAGAAAGATAGACATGAAAGGAGGAGAGGAACTTGGGAAGAGGAATGGGACCAGTGGCAAGGGGACAACAGACAGTAATAAGGGTGTGAATATAATCAAAGTACATTATATACATATGGAAACATCATAATGAAACCTATTATTTTGTACACTTAATATGTGATAATAAAAATAACTAAAGCTTATTAAATTTTTCTAAAAAATATAAATCAGTTTTTCTCATGGTAAATGAGGATATGTGAATGAACTGAAAGCAAATTTTCTTGAGCAATTTTCATAGACCACTGGGAATCTGACAAGTATCTACTTACAGATATTTATTGTTCAAACCACCTAAGTAATAAATATAAAAATAAAACGCACCTAAGATTCTTTAACCAATAAATTAAAGATGGCATGCTGAGTAATACGATCCATGTTAATAAGTTAATCACAGTACTGTGCATGCGAAGACTATCTTCAGCATCATTAGCAGATAAACGAAGTTGGTGTATTGAAGATTCTTTATGATGATTGGATTTTTTTTCACTTCTTCTAGAGTGTTTGGGGTTCTATAAAGCAATAAAGTAAAAATGTCAAGATGCTTAGTAAATAAAAAGCAGCTTATGATATCATCTTATTTAGAGTCACATTCCATTACTTAATAGCTAAATCAGTACACCTTTGCATTACCAAATGTAAATAAAATACATAAATTACCTTGTTGAAAAGTACCTTAGGGGCCTGGTGGTGTGCAATTGTAATCCCAGTGATCCAGGAGGTGGAGACAGGAGGATTGCAAGTTCAAGGCCAGAAGCAGCCTATGTAATTTAGGGAGACTTAGACTCAAAACAAAAAATTAAAAATGGGCTAGGGGTGCCACCCAGTGGTAAAGCACTTGCAAAAGTATGGGCAAAGCCTTGGGTGCAGCTCCCAAGTACTGCAAAAAAGTACTTTAAAATGGTTACTGTTACAAAACTTACTCTTTTTGTTTTGTTTGATCTTGGGTCTTGCTACGTTGCCCAGGCTGGTCTCAAATTTCTGGGCTTTAAGCAATACTCCTGCTTCAGTTTCCCAAATGCTGAGACTACAGGAGTGAGCCTCATACTTACTTACCTTTATTATTTCAAGTTAATATTTTCATTCCTGAGAATATATTCTCTAAATAATTACTCAAAATAAAATTTAAAAAGCAATTTTTTATGGTATTCAGGGATTGAACCCAGGGCCTCATGCATGCTTTGCAAGTACTTTACCACTAAACTGTACCCCTAATTCAGTTTTTACTTTTTATTTTGATATGTGGTCCTATTAAGTTATGCAAACTGCCTCTGGCCTCCAACTTGAGATCCTCCTGTCTCTGCCTCTGGAGTTGCTGGAATTACAGGCATTTGCCACCACACCCAACTTTTAAAACATATTAATTTGTAATAACAAAATGACAAAGGTACTGACAAAGGTCAAATTAAATTTAGAACAAATTAAGTCATCTTAAATATTCCTTAAGATCCTTTTTGCTTAAAGTTATTTAAATAATGCATTTTAAACACTGTAAAATCCTAATTTTAAAAAAAATCTCACATTTTCTCCAAGTTATGTATAGCTCTTACCACAGGCTGGCTATTTTTACAAGTTGTTAGGCTTGCTTGTAGATGAACAATCTAGGAAAAAGAAATGACTTTTAGTTGTATTTGGAAACAAAAAGTACAGGCCTTTTATTTAAGACTGAGCACTGTAATCTAAAACTTAACCTAAATGATAATTATATTTAAATATTTAAAAGTATTTTTTTGGGAAAGATAAAATAATAACAACACACTTCCAAACTATGTAGAGACCAGGACATAATGCTAGCTATACTTTCTATATCCTTTAAACTTGTGTTGGAATGATACCTTGCTATAGTAATTTTATGTAATTGTAGGTTAAAGATTTTATTATATCCAATATAATATGAAAGACATTAAATTCAATTATATATGTGGTGACAAGTTTATAAGACTTTGAGAAAAATCTGTAAATTTAATTTATTAGATTTCCTTTAAATTAAGTATATGGAAAGTTTTATTTATTAAGAAGGTCAGTTGTTGGAAATACCTAGTAAAACTATCATATTTATAAAGTGAAGTAACTCTAGTTTTTCCAGATGCACAAAACTTCCTTTGGAAAACTGAAAATAACCTATAATGTGCATGGATTAGTGTTAAAGATAGGCAGATATAGCTTTGTTTAAAAAAGTAAATATAATTATGCACAGTGATATCAACTGCTGAGAAGACCAATGAGCAGAATATGTAGTTGTATAGCCTTCTTGGAAGTGTTTTCTGTTTTGTTTTTTTGAGATAGGATCTTACTATGTAGCCCTAGCTGTCCTGGAACTCCCTATGAAGACCAAGATGGCCTTGAACCTGCATAGATTCTCCTGCCTCAGCCTTCTGCATGCTAGGATTACAGGTGTGCACCACCACACCCAACATAAGAGTATTTTTTTTTTGCTTCTGTAGTAAAATCATTAGTCTAATTACTTTTATCATTGTCTTCTGACTCTTCAGCAACATGTTAATATTTTATTTCAGCATGACCAATAACTTGAACCCAACTATCAAACTTTGTTTTTTCTCACCCACGTTGATAGAGGTGTGAGTAAAACCATGCTAATAGAATGTTTTAAGAGTTAACGTTTGTAAAAAAGCAACCTGAAAGATATTTTTCCTGTTTTTTTATACAAAAAAAGCCAACTCAAATCAGTAATTTCTGTTCTACACTTAAGTGTATATAATTCAAATAATTAAGATGTTTAAAGAACATTTACAGTCAAATCTGTTACACTACAGAGGGTTACACTACAGTAGTAATTAAAATTTTTGTTAACCCCAAAAGGGCACTCTATGTGTATCTAATACAAAGCCCAGGGATTCTAGCTTCACTGATTTGACATACCTTAAACACATAGTAAAGATAAGAAAGAAGTATGGCAAGTGCTCCACACATTGTCCAACTGACTATCATCAAAACAACTGTCACAAAGGATAAGTCTGATGATATCACCTTGATATCTTTAGGAAGTTCAGAGGGTCTGGAATAAAAATAATGTCTTAAAAAACATAGTAGCAAATGTAGTTATAAGTCACATATAAGAAGAAAATATATGAGTATCCCTAATCTGAAAATCTAAAATCAAAAATATTCTGAAATTCAAAACATTTTGCATGCCCAAACCACCATAATGTAGCACAGGGAAAATACCATGTCTGATCTCATATGATGGCTGCAGGCAAAATGCAGGTACATTAAAGAATTGTGTAGTTGTCGTCTGTGTTCCTGCCCCTCTTGGGAGATGCTGAGCTCGGGTTGTAAGAGGTCCTTCTCCACCCACTGGGTGCAGAGGATGGCGGCAGCACCTCCTTGTCCACTTGTGCTTCAGTATGATATGAATGTAAAATATATAAATACATAACTCTGTGGTTTTAGCAACTGTAACACAACCTTTTGGACTAGTTACATGTATAGGTAATTATATTCTTCATATAAAAGTAAAAAAAAAATACTGTGTAATATCACCTTCAGGATGTATATGTACACACAAAGATGTGTGTGTGTCTATGTATTCAATGTTTGAACTTTGGTTCCATTCTCAAGATTTCTCATTATGTATATGTAAATATTTGAAAACTAAAAAAAAAAAAAAAAAAAAAAAAAAAAAAAAAAAAAAAAAAAAAAAAACAAAGAAAGAAAAAGAAAAACCCCTGAAATCCAAAACACCTGCTGTCCCTAGCATTTCAGATAAGGGATACTGAACCTGAGGTCCTCCACCAGCTTCTCCTTCTTATTAATATATAAATACCATTAAGTAGTGCTGGGGTTTAGCTCAGCTCGTAGGCACTGCTCTGTGCTCTCTGAGGCCCTGCGTTCCATCCCCAGCACCGCAAAACTGGGAGAAGGCCATAGCAATCTACTCCTGAAATAATCCCGAAACAATCAACCATTGAAAACCCTATGAGGGTCACTATGAATCAGATCCAACTAGAATCGCACCTAACCACCACCACCATAAAATAAACAGTAAGATATTTTTAAATAAAAGCAAGTGGTCACACATTTGATTTTAACACTGTGACAGCTCCTTTCCATTCAGATACACCATGGCGGCTTGTACTAAGGAAGAAAAAAATGTGCCAAAGATAACCATCACAGATCTCTTCTAATCCTGAAAGGAAGAAAATCAAAATTTCCATTTTTTTAAAGAATTAAAATCATCTGGACACCTGATTGTTATTATAAGAACCCCTGAGAAGGACCTCAGAAAGGTAGAGGAAGGAGATCACAATATAACCCCTCTGGGACAGTAAATCACATAGCATGTCTGGTATGGAGGAGCGGAAATAGAAACTAGATTGGTGTTTTATCAGAAAGGCCTACCAGTAACTTCAGGTTCAAATTGTGTCTTTGGGCCTATAATACAACTCTGGGCAATGTTTCCAGAGCCTTTATAAATTTCACCAAACCAGGCTGCTAAAGATATTGATTGGTGTCTCTTGCCATCAAGTTTGATTTACAGAGGTCCGTATATAAAAGCACTGGAGAGAACAATCCATCTTGAGAAAGATTTAAAAGTATAAAATTTGTCAAGCTTTTCTGATGAAGTTTTGTGAATTAAGGTAAAAATCAAAGGTATCATCTGACTTGCAATAAATGATTAGCTTTGACAAAGATGTAACGTCAAACACTAACGCGTATTTTTGCTAGTTGTACATCTTTCCTTAGAAAAATGGTTCACTGAAAACAATTACTTTTAAAGTTCCCTATCAGAATGTAATTTCTTTTTCTCTCTTTTTGCAGTGCTGAGGATTGAACCCAGGGTTGTGGGCATGTTAGGCACATGTTTCACCACTGAGCTATACCCTTACCTCTATCTTTTTTCTTAATAAGTGCAGTACAAAAGATTGTAGCCATTCATTTTACCTTTTCAAAGCAAGCCACAATGAAGAGAGGAGTCTCACAGATGCAGAAGAGAGCAGGCCACTCCAGTAGGCAGTACATGTTCCAAATAGAAAGAGAATCAAGGACACAAGGGGGAAACACATACTCTGACTTGTCAGAAAAATGGCATCTAATTCTGGTAATAATAACATGTCCCACAATTCCTTAAACCACGTATACCTGTGGACAAAAGGAAACATAAAATGAAAGCAAAAGCAAACAAAACCCCAACAACTGACATTTAAGAATTTAATATTTGAGGTGTTTGACATTCATTAGAGTCTGTAAGGTTCTATCATACTCGATTTGTAATTTATAATGAACAACAAATCTTAATTCTTTTGAATGAAATGGGTTATCTTCTAAGTGAGCCTATTAGTCTTTAAGTATCTGAGTCCTGAGTCTCAACATGGCTTTATTGCTATTGATCTCTGCATGAATGTATATTTTTTAAGTTAGAAAGCCAAGAGTTAGTTGTAATAACATAGTAGAAGAGATCTAAGGAGTGGTTCTTAAACAAAAAATACAAAGTATGAACAAATTAAGAACAGAATATTTACTAGGGTAAAGAGATCTAAAATAGACTTCCCCCCCAGTACTGGAGATTTGAACCTGGGGCCTCATGCATGCTTTTTGTAAATGCTCAACTGCTGAACCATATCCCTGACTTATTTTTTACTTTGTATTCTGAGATAGGGTCTCACTGAGTTAAGCAGGCTGCCTCTAGCCTTGAATTTGCAATCCTCCTGATCCCATTCCCCCAGTTACTGGGATTAAAGGCATGTGCTACCATGTCTGGCCTAAAATAGACTTTCTATGGGAAGTAAGGGGCTGGGGCTTAGCTCAGTTGATAGAGAGCTACTCTGTGTGCTCTGAGGCCATGGGTTTGATCCCTAGCACTGCAAAAATAGAAGACCTGGCAGCCCACTCCTGAAATAATCAGCCATCAAAAACCCTATGAATAGCAGAGAAGCACTAACATAGTGCTGGGTATAGCACAGTGATAGGGACAGTTTTGTTCTGTTGTACATAGGGTCATTATGAGTTGGACCTGACTCCATGTCACCTAACCACAACACGGGAAGAGAAAGTAATCAGTGGCACTGGTTCATCAATATGCTACAATCACTTCTTTGTCAATATGGGATACTCAAAGGTGATGGATTACATATATCCATTTAGAGACATTAAAGTCCTAGTGTATTTACAGTTTAAGTTTAGATTAATTATAAGTTCAATAATTACTTTTGAAATAATTACACTATTGAAATACATGTTGATATACTTATTTAATTTTTCTAAAAGAAAAATTGCATTTGATGAACTAAGTCAATTGCCAAATTTGTATGGCATTATGGAATCAAACATGCTTCACATATAAAACAAAACTAAAATCATTATTACAGATAACAAAACTTACCCCAGCAAAAATTTAATCATAATTACAAAAGGATCAACTTTGTATGGTTTGGCTTCTTTATCCAACATGGTAGCATACTCTAAGCAATAACCTGGCAATTAAAAAATATATGCAATAGAAAATTCATAGTAATTAAGTATGATGTATATTTTATCTTTCAAAGTCCATAAGAGTAACATACATACAACACAAAAACATTTTATGTCAGGAATACAAGTGTCTTCACTATTATCACAGAGACTATTCTTGAAAGATCAAAAACTACTGTGGTTCAGTGGTTCTTACAGAAGAGTACACATGCAGCTCCTCATGAAACAAACATAGGGAGTAAAAGCGAAGGTTTCATCATCTATATTTTCACAAATCTCTACAAGTGACTTTAAAAAACAGCTTTAGGATATCATTCTCATACCATACAATTCATCCCATCCATTTCAAGTCTATACCACTGAATGGTTTTTAATATACTCAGAGTTGTGCACTTATTACCACGATCAGTCTTAGAACATTTTCATCACCCTCAAAAAAAAACTTTGTTCCTCTTAACAACTATCACTCGCACCACCCATTCCTAGGCAACCACTTATTCTGTCACTGCAGATAGGCTTATTCTGAGCATTTCATATAGATGGAATAATATATAGTCCTTTGTGATTAGCTTCTTTTACTTAGCATTTTTTAAGATTCATCCATGTTGTAACACATACCAGTACTTTATTCCTTTGATTTTCTTTGAGCTGCTGGGAACTGAATCCAGGGACTCATGCTAGGCAAGTGTCCAATCACTGAGCTATAGCCCTCATCCTTCATTTCCTGTTATTTGCTGAATAAAATTCCTTTGTATGGATATATTACATTTTATCTGTGTATTCAGCAACTGATGGACATTTATTTCTTTTTGGCTATTATGAATACATACTCTTATGAACATACAAGTTTTTATGTGTACAAATTTTTATGTGTACAAATTTTCATGTGGATGTACACTTTCATTTTATGGTATCTCAGTTTGAATATATGAGGAACTGTCGGACTGTTTTCCAAAGTAGCTATATGATTTTACATTCCTACCCATGGTGTATAAGGGTTCCAATTTCTCCACTTGTTAACACTTGTTAACACTTGTTATTCTTTTTTTAAATAATAGTCATTCCAGTAGGTATGACCACAGGTGATTTCTAACATGAAACCTTGGTGCAGAACTACCTCTTTAATTGGTTAGACATAATGCTATACTTGGGAGAAGGACCTGGCAATCCACTCCCAAGGCAATCCCAAAACAGTCTGCCATTGAAAACCCTATGAGGGTTGCTATGAGTCGGATACCGACTCGAAGGCACCTAACAACAACAACAATGCTATACTTAAATCCTCTAGAATGGCCATGTCCAACCTGTGAGCCAGGATAGCTCTTAATGCAGCCCTACAAAATCTTTTATCATCATGTGTTTTTTAGCATTTACTTACTTCATGACACCCTTTATTATGTATATGCACTAACTATATAACTTATGCAAGTCCCAAGACAATTCTTTACTCAATGTCACCCAGGGAAGCCAAAGGGTTAGACACCCCTGCTCTAGAACAACTGACACCAAATATCCCTGGAGTCTCTGTAGACAATCTCATAAATTCTGTGTCTCAAAATCAATTATTAAGTCTGTTGAAACAAAGAAGTATGAAGTCTCTCAGACTTTCAAACCATAACATTTTCAAGTATTGTTAACATATTGTCAAAATAATCTCTTAGTTAAAAGTCTGTTTCTGAAGCAGATCACACTGAATGTTGTTTCCCTGTTTCTGGAATATACATTAAAAGGTTAAAATGTATAGTAAAGGCAGACTTGAAGTTGTATAAAAGTCTACAAAGCACTGAGAAGCTGCAGAAGGAATTGGCAAGATGGAAATGGTCCTTCGATATATTTTATATACATTCTGCACCTCCTTCTTCAGAACAGTCCTCCATCCTTCACTTTGTGTTGACTTTGGGAGGCTGAATTTTATATAATGGCTTCTGGTTCAGTGTAGTGAATGGGTGTTACCAGTAGATAAGGAAGCAGAAAAAAATAAGGTTAGGGTATGTATTTTCCCACCTCTTCCCCTGCTGAGCCACAGACTGTCAATGTCTGCAGTGTACCTATACCCAAGAGTGTTATCCACTCCTAGAGCTCTGTAGGTCTGCCACCTCTCATGCCCTGATACCTTGGAGTCCCAGATGGCTTTGTTGGTGGTCCAGTACTTTTATCATTTCATTATTTTCCCTTAACCCTGAACATAATCTGAAATAGCCCTTTCATAAAAATCCCAATTACTTCATCCAATGTGCCAACACCTCACTGACACAGTTGATACAGCCTAGTATAATGAACGCTTACTGTTTGCTTTGACTATATTCTGGACCAAAATGAGAATGGAGAACAAGGTGCCTTTGATGAGGTTCTACATCTTAAGAGGTCCTCAGAATGAAGAGAAGAAACTTCAGGTACAAAAGCATAAATGGAGAAAACAAATAAGGAATTTTGGGGGGATGTCTTAAAATTCAGAGGATTCTAAACCCTCAAGAACTTGGAATATATGTACTATGAATATTCTGTCTTCTTTAGCTACATGTAAGATGAAAAGTAGTTAAGCAATGGTCCACAGAAATAGGAAAAAATGGGAGGGAGAAAAAAAGGAAAGGAAGTAAAAAGAAAGGAGGGAAAGTTGGGGGGGTAAGGATTCCAACTGGATGCCTACTAATAGAAGTATTGAACACTGAAATACTTTTGCTGCTGCTTCAGTAGCAGCAATAGTAGTAGCAGCAAGAGAGGCGGGGGTGGGATTGGGGAAAGAATCTGAATCCCATCAAGGCTCTACCTCTAATTACCAATTTATAAAACACAGAGAAGATAGAACAACATGTTCTACTCCGTTATGGAAGTGTAACCAGCAAAATCCAAACTGGGAAACACGAAAGTACAAATACAATTGTGCTCAATAAATTGCAAGGGAGAAAAGAAAATGGAGGATAGAATATATAGCTTAAGGAACTTAATGGTTGAACCTAATGACAAACTGCAATGTGTGACTCTTTTCTGGCCACTGGTAAATTTTTTTAAATCATTTGATAACATTAGGGCATTATTAATTTTTTCATATGTATTGTGGTTAATTTTTGCCCCTTTTAAAGACATAAATACCGAAAAAGGTTATATGAAGATTATTTTATTATTTTGTTCCTATATATATTTTAAAAATAGTTAATTTCTTTATACTCAAAGATTTTTTCTCATTAAAAAAATGACTCTGATAAAAAGTGATATGCTAAGAGAATGTTAGTAATTTATGGGTCTCAGGAGCACAAACTGGAGGCCTTGGAACTAGCTGCCCCAAACTAGTTTGGTTTTGGTGGTTAATAATGGAAAAGATAAAAAGCAGCAGAGAAGACTGGTCATAAAATCATATGCAATTTAGGAGCTTTGAAGGACAGCAGTAGTGGCTATTACCATGTGGCTATTTCTAAGAACTCCCTTATTATGTCCTTAGTTCAACATAATTTAAAGTACACATGGAAATAATCATTGTTCTGATTTAAAACTCATAAAAGAAATAACTTAAAAATTATAAGCATTTTTACCTGTTGAGAAAAGAGAGTATAACTGTCCTCCATAGGCAAGAAGAATACTAGATATAACATAAGCAGGAAGAGCTCCACCATGAAATCTAACTACCTAGAAAACAAGCAAATCAATGGGCAACTTCTGAATATTCATGTTAATGAAACAAATTTACTTTCACACAAAATAAGAAATTCATTCTTCACTTTACACTTTTCCTGGTATCATCATTAAGGTATTTCCGGGAATGAGTAGCAATAACTCTAAGTGAAATAAATGTTAAAAATGTACAGAATAAAAACATCTGCATTTTTCATCAAAGGCATAAATGAGAAGCATATGCTACAAAATTGTTTATCAAAGCCTGCTTATTAAGTATTTAGTATGTTTTAGCAGTGATACTAAACATCTTATAAGCATCATCTCATTTCCTCCTCAAAAAAAAAAAAAAAAAAAAAACTCTTTCATGTAGTTTTTGTCTTTATTTTACAGGCAAAAAAAAAATCAGGTATGGAGAGACCAATTACCATGCACAATCACAAATGTTGATAGATAAGTTACTCATTTTTCTTATATGTGTTTATCAGAAAATGGGGACAATAATAGTACTTATAGGTGGTTATGAAGACTAAATAAAATCATTGATAAAGTATTTAGAATATTAACTCTTACATGACAAGCTATCAGAAAACCATAGTTATGGTTATTAACCTTTTATGTTCGTCACTAAATTAGAAATCTTGTGCAACTGGAATTTAAACTCAGCCTAAGTGTATAACCATTATATTATAGTGCCTCAAGTCATTCTATCAGCTGATCCAATCTGTATAAAAAGATACATACTAAAAACAGCGTTAAATACATTTTAAAATTTTTATTGGTATATATTAACTGTACAAAGTAATGGGTTTCATTGTGACATTTCCATATATGTACTATTAAGCACTTCTTTTACTGTTAAGTTTTAAAATAAAACTTACCTTAAAGCTTTTCTCCATTTCATAGAAATTTTTTAGAAAATAGACTCCCTGGGTAATCTGTTGAAGTCTACAGAACATCAACTTTATACAATATAATGTATAAAATTTCACAAAGTTTAGGGTCTCCCTGAAGTTCCTCTATGGACTCCCAGGTTGAAAGAAACTAGAAAAATTCTAAAAAAACTTATAGTCCATACTCATGACTTAAGAGTTTCTAGTTTTTTTTTTTTTATTGGACATTTTTAATGTACACCTTAATGTGATTCATTCTGAAATGCTTTTCATTGTGGCATTTACATATATGCATTTTGATGTACATTATTCATATAGGTTCCCCCAAGAGTTTCTAGTTTTAAGCAGAAGAGGGACAAATTGAGTAAAAGAGTTCATTTTTCTATTAGCCTAAATGATATTCAATGTCTGCTAGTTACATACTAGGAAATGCATGGCATACTTTAGCATTACAGAAGGAAAGATGGGTGTGGAGGCTGAGGCAGGAGGCTCACTTAAGTCCAGGAGCTGGAGGACCATGTTGGGTAACATGGCAAGAATCTGTCTCAAAAAGTATATGGACAATCAAACAGCCAAGCAGGCAGGCTGAGGGGTCAGACTCCTGGATTTAGATGCCAGCTCTGCCTCTCACTAGCTGTGTCCTTGGACAAATTACTTTACCTTCTATCTCAATGCCCACATCACTAAAATGAGATAAACAGCACTTCACAGTAGTTTAGGGCTTAAATATGTTTGCAATTATGTAAAGCATTTGACATAGTAACTGACACATAGTAAATGATCAAAAATATTAGCCGTTATCCCTTAATTATGTTTAGAATCTTAAGAGGTGCTATACAGAGTATTCTGCATAAAAACCTCTTAATGATAAAGGGCCATAGTCGTAAGCTTTGAGTGTTACACTGAGCAATAGCTACAGCTGGGTACATAAAGTTCTATTAAACCAACAATCATAAACTGGCCCCCAGGTAATAGAGTGTAGATACGCTTCATTTAGCTTAGTATTTGGCGCAGTATCTCCTCAATCTTTTACTTCGATGTCAACACTGAAAAGAGTTAAAAGACTTCACATAAAAATCCAGATGTCAGTTTCTCTTAAAATCTGAAGATCAAGCAACTCTAGACTTCTTCGTATGCTGCAATGATTTACTACAGGGTACGAAATTTTCTTGAGAAAGTAACTTTCAGTTTACTTTTTGTCTTCTTATTCTTAAGAGTAGTCTACAGAACCTGTACATATCCTGTTTCCTTTTTCAGGAAAAAAAATTAGTTTTATGAAAAAAAAAAATCTATTCTAAGGCTAAAGATTATCCCAAGTAGTTTCTTTTTATTCCTTTTCCCAAGTTTTCTGTTAGTATATCAGCAATATTCAAAATAGATATTTTTAAAAAATGAATAAGACATATTATATACTTTGAATTCATTCCCCTAGATCGCACAAGATAAATTTTTAAACAAGCATGAAAGAAGGATATATATATATATACAGATATATATATATATATATATATATATATATACAGATATATATATATATATATATATATATATATGCACATATATACACACACACACACACACACACACACACACACACATATATATATATACATATACACACACACACTCTTTTTTTTTCTTTTCAGTAATGGAGGCTGACCTCAGGGCTTTGTGCATACTTTCCAAGTGCTCTGCCACTAAGCTATACCCTTAGTTTTTTTTTTTTAATATTTTATCTTGAGACAGGGTCTCACTAAATTATGCAGGCTGCCTCTGGCCTTGAACCTGCGATCTTCCTGCCTCTGCCTCCTGGGTTCCTGGGATTATAGGCATGTGCCAGCATGCCCGGCTCTATTATTCAATAATTTTAAAAGGACTTAATTATCCTAAATTCTTTATCTGACATTTTAAAAGGTACCTATCTTCAATCCTTTAACACCAACACATCTTTACTCTTTAGAAAGATTTTACATCTAAATAAAAATATTAATCTGTCCTCTTTTGCTGTACACTTATGCTTGACTACTGCATATCAAGGTAAGTTTTCCTGTCACTAATATGGAATATGTGCCACAGTAACATGCCTTTTGGACACACTAAAAATACAATAGCACAAATTCTTCTACATTATTAAGAGATAATTTTTCTTAATAACTGTTCTTTTAACATTTCGGAAAATTGTAAGTATCTGTGATGCTATTTTATAACTTAAAGTAACATTTAATCTTCCTTTCATATTTTAGCACAATGTTTTAATACATTAACTCAGAATTTTATGTTCATATTTTTTCTTTTTAGGCAGGGTCTTGTTGTGTACTCCATGCTGGCTTGGAACTTAATATGTACACCAGGCTACTCTTGAACTCAAGTTAATCCTCCACATCAGCCTCCTGAGGAGCTAGGACTATAGATACAAGCCATCACACCCAGCTCACATTTATCTTTAGTAAAATTTATTTTTGCCTTTTAGTGGGCATGCACAATATAAAAAGTTCTTTGAAAATAAACTTTTATATTGAAAGAGGCTTCAGATTTTGTCACACTATGAATTATAGTGTAGTATGAGAAATATGAAGTCTTTAACACGACATTAATTTAGGCAAACATTAATTTGAGAATCAGGTATCTGCTCTCATTTCTAGGATGTATCAAATATTAGAGCATCATCTTAAAGCAAGAGTTGGTTAACTATGGACTATGGGTCAACACTGGCTTTAAGATTTTACTAAATGGCAAGAAAAATGAAGGGAAAGAAGAAACAAGCAGCTGCAGCAGTGTCAGCAGCCAAAAGACTGTATATGGTCTGCTAAATTACTGATTTACAGAAAAGCATTGCAACTCCTTTCAAATATCTATTCACACAGCAGCAAATAATCAAAAATCTCTTACCTGTCCAAGTATTTGTGAAAAGGAAGTCTTCACTGTCACCTAGTTTAAAACAATTATTAAAAGAGGTTATTTTCCCTAAATGCCTCCAGTTAATTTTATTAAAGTATGGTAATGTTTTATAATAATAAACCTAAAGACACAAAAGATCTTAAAGGATCTTCTGAACCATCATTAAATTGCACAAAGTATAGGGATACCATTTAGCATATTATCCAATATTCTAATTCTTTGATAATGGAATGAATGCTATGGTATGTGTTGTTGTTGTTGTTGTTGTTGTATGCCGTGGAGTCAGTATCCGACTCATAGTGACCCTCACAGGGTTTTCAATGTCTGACTGCTTCGGGATTGCCTTGGGAGTGGATTGCCAGGTCCTTCTCCCATTTTTGCAGTGCTGGGAATTGAACTTGGGATCTCAGAGACTGCAGTGTAGTGCTCTACCAACTGAGCTAAATCCCAGCCCCACCGTATGTGTAGTAACCCTTTACTCACTAGAATATTTAATTAACCAGAATATGTTATGAACAGATCATGCTGGTTAAGGGAATTTAAGCCAAAACAGTATTTCAAAAACAAATGCATCCTTAATTACCATATCTCTAAAATAAGTATACCTTTTTTTGGATATTAGAAAGCCTGGGAAAAACAGTTATAAATGTTGATAGTTATGACTGTGTTTTGTCAAAATTGGGACTTCTTGAAAATATGCAATGTTGGTAAAAACATGAATGTTTTGAGAAGATGCAGTATTTGGAGCCAAACTGGTAATCCTTTTTTTTAGTGGTATTTGGGGGTTGAACCCATGACCTCACACAAAACATACTTTACAAGTGCTCTACCACTGGGCTATGCCCCTAGCCCATCTTATTTTTTATTTTGAGTCAGGGTCTAAGTTAAGTTAGGGTCTAAGCCTCTATTGAGGCTGCCTCTGGCCTCAAACTTGTGATCCTCCTGGCTCTGCCTTCCGAAGCTGGGATTACAAGCCCTAGCTACTGTACCTATCTTGACAACACAATTCTTATTGTAACTTTAATGTTAGAAATATGAACATGCAAGTTAAAGAACAAAACAAAAACCTAATACATCTACAAACTCCTCATTGTTAGAAAGAGCCTGAAAAAATATTGGCTCATTCATGAGTTTCACGGAATGTAAATTCATAACAAAAATCCAAGCAAAACTTGGTTGTAGGAACACAATCTATTAATTTGACAATATCAATCCTAGTTTACCCTAAGATAGTTCTATTAAAGAAACCAAATATTTAAAGCAGCTGAGCAGAAATAAGATATTTCACATGAACTAGAAGGCTATGATGTCACTATCATTGATACACAGATGTAACCACTTAAATCTGAAAACCTTAGAACCTGGCACATTCTGATATAAGAAGGGACTCTTAGTTCATAAATCTGTAAGTAAAGAAACTAGTATTCTCAATTCTATTTCCCACCTCTCAGCAAGAAGAGATTTGCTTTAATCAATACAATACATCACTACAATAGGCACTAAATTATAATATTAATGTCTAATGAAGCTTAAGTAATTAGTGGAAAGGAAAGATGATCCTTAGACTAAGCCAGCAGAGATATAAACCAGTAAGTACCATGTCAATTACTGTAGTAAAGCCATGTCCACTGATTTCATGTAGTTCTTCCATTTATAAAAGACTGTGAACTCCGGGCTTCCAAATATAGGAGGTTAATCTTTAGTTTCCATTTGTTTTTTAATTTTCTGTTACTTGTTAAGATGTATACATTTTCAAATGATCCAGCTAAGGTAGTACAAACTACTTTCAACATTTATTTCTTATATTTATTGGCTTCCACATCATCATATATCTACAGCCTATTTAAAAAATATTTCTACCTTTTTCTATAACCAAGTCATACTTAAAGATTAGGCAAGCATACAACTTACCTCATACTGACAGTCTGATGATGTGTACATTTTTAATAATGCAACATGGCTATCATTTTCTGGTTGAGCAATATGAAGTTTCAGAGAAATTTCTGTGGAAGATGGAACCCTGGAGAGATCATTTAAATATCAATTCTCAAACAAAAAATGCTGATGAATAGCCATGGCTAAATCAATCCTCAACAGGTACAATGAAATAATGTAGAGGAAGGCAGATGACAGATACATTAATATGGATGGATCCTTTTCAGTCACATTACAATTGTTTGAATGTTCTTTCTCTAGAACTTAGGAGTTGGGGGAGATAGCGGAAAGGTATCCATGTTTCAAGCAAGTTAGGTTTGAGTGCTACATCATTCAATAGGACTACTATATATTATCTTAAACTGAGCATGATGATAAAAATACATGTTACTAAGAAGCATTTTAATAATCCATGCTTTAAATAACTAGGTAGAATATCTATTTTATTTAAAAAACACTAACATTTAAAGTAAATTCTTTCATATACTTACTGTGCAATAGTTAGTGAATCTTCATAAGACCAAGGAATATGAAGT